>PVJC01005907.1:21890-57216 GCA_004026665.1 Murina feae | reverse complement strand
ATATATATATATAGCATATGAAGAATGCAAGGAAGGAAGATAAATTCTCCAAGGCCATCCCATCAAAACCTGCAGCCAGTATTATACTTAATGAAGGAACTTTAGTCACTTTTCCTTTGAGATGAGGATGAAGACAGTGGAGAAAACTAGGACTCCTCTTTTATTATAGCACCAGAGCCTGTCTCCTGTAATAATGACAGACACACAGAAAGAGGTTAACAGAGTGGAATTAGAAATGAGACTCAGTTATTTTGGATTTCTGCCAAGATGGTGAGATAACTTAGGCTGCTGGTTTCTTCTCTGAACTCTGGAGAAATTACTAAGGAAAATGTGGAACCAGGGAAACAACAGGAACTAGAAATCTCTGAGGTGATTCTAGATGGCTCCTCTGAACGAGTATTTATGGACTTGAGAGAGAATGATTAGAATTTTTGGATACAGCCAGGAAGGTGGTAAGTGCACACTCCAGAGGAATCTATCCACACAAACTATGGTGTGAAGATGCCTCCTACTTTATGTGACCCAGAGACCTGGAGCAGGTGGTTGACAGCATTCTGGGAGTATGAACTGGAAAGAAGCAGTTTGAGTTTTCCCCTTCTATTCTTTCACCCACCGTTGACTTATACCAATAATTTTCTACCCCATTTCTGCAGCAATAGTTAGTAATAGTCACACTTCTTGGGCAGCTATCAGGAGATACAAAGTCACGGAGACACAAATGCACCAGGGTGAGCAGTTGGGTAAAAGAAGTGTCTTTCTTAGGCATTTACTTCACCCTTTCACCTCCAGCCAGTTGGTGGAAAGAGAAAGCTCCTCCCGGAGGTCTGACAGGAGCTGGTGGGTGGTAAGAGTGATTAACTGCAGTTCCATTCTGCTTGACCATTTCCACCCTGAGAACAACTTTTTGCTTCTATACTCACCAGAGATTAGGGTGTGGCCTCTAACTTCTCCCAGGCATTTTCTAGGATTGAGACACTTATAGCCCCAAAAGGATCTATTCCCACAATAATAATGAGATACAACAAACCAAGAAAAAAATAAATCATCTAAAGTAGGAAGTATTGCAAAGATGGACTGAGAATGTGAATAAGTTTAATAATTTACTAAAGTAGATATGAAAAATACTAGCAACATTCATGATAAAACAAATTAGAACTAGTTATGAAAGTTAGATATAAAATATTAGGTAGTTGATATAAATAGGTCAAATTGTTTTTCTTTGCAGGTAATATAGAATGTCTACTTAGAACATCTGAGGGAATTAATAAACTAATAAAACAAATATAAGATTTCATTAAGCTTGTCAGATATAAGATCAACCTCCAAAATTTAACCATTTAGAAATTATAACAGATAGTAGAATTCTCTAGAAACTAACTTAACTAGGAATTGACATGTCTGTTTTGATGAATATATTAAGACTGTTAAAGAACACTAGAGAAGAACCCAATAAATGAAAAGAGACATGATGTTCATGGATGGAGAAACATAATATAGATGTCAATTTGCTCCAATTAATCTATAAATGTAACTAAATTGCAATAAAACCCCAGCAGAATTCTTGGCATTATTTAACAAACTGATTCTAAACTTTATATGGAAGGATACAGTTTCATCAATAGATGAGGCAATTAAAAAATTAAAGAAAGGTAATTTGACCCTTTTTGATACTAAGACATATAACAAAGTTAGAATAATAAAAAAATGAGTGATTTCTGTTGGGAAAGGCAAATACATATCTGATAGAAGAATGGATAAATTTTATGTGACCAATTAAGAGAAAATATATGAACTACTTAGTAAATGGTACTGGGAAAACTGGCACACTGTAGAAAAATAAAGGTAATCTATACTTACACAATACGAAAAAATTATTTCAAGTGAATTAAAAACTTCTATATACAAGATAACATCTAATCTCTTTCCAGATGCATAGATGGATGCACGATGGAAAGACTGCCTGCCTCTAATGCTGCCGTGTCTGTAGTCTCATGACATCCTGGCTTTCCGAGGCCACAGGCCTCCTTTCAGTCAGTCATTAAAGCTAGGGGAAGGGGGACACCGACTAATCTGGGGTGTCTAGGGTTACACTCCACCCTTAAGCCAGGAGTACAGTGAGCAACATGAACTGAGTGGGGAGGATGGGCCCCAAACAAAAGTAAGGGATGTTACTGGGATTCTTGGAAATCAGTGCTAAGTGCTTTAAACAAATCCACCATCACATGGTTTATTAACCTGCATAAGATAATCATCTTTATCTCTCTCTCTGCATCCTCCCATGCCCACCTTGTCCATCCCTTTTCACTAGGCTTTCTGTACACTAATCTTTTAGTTATCCCAAATCTCTATGCTCTCACCCATAGGAGGAATTTTGTATTTGTTGTTCCTTCTGCTTGGAATGAGCGTCCCACCCCCATCTCTTCATTCCTTGTCCCTTACTCTCCATGTCTTTCTCTCTAGAGGACTCTCATTGTTTTAACCTCAGACCATGAGTAAAGTACAGTACCTTCGAATTTGTTTAGTTATTTTAATCTCCTGAGGCCCATATTAGTCCCATATTTTATTCTTTCATAACACTAATACAACCCTACAGTGTACTCATCACTATATGAATATACATATATAATTTGTTATTATTTCTTTTTAATTTCCACAGGTTTATTAGGTCATATCAAGGTATCATACAATATCCCATGGAGGATTAAAGAAATATAAGATGTGGTTCTTATCTAGGCTACTTTAACTTAGTTTTTTTTGTACATGTATCTTCTTTGTATAAATTATAGAAGAATCATTTTTATTAAGTTTATTGTGCTGACATTGGTTAATAAGATTATATACATTTAAAGTGTACAATATTATCTGTATATTGTAAACGATATTTTTTACTATTTTTTTCAATTACAGTTTACATTTAATATTATTTTGTGTTAGTTTCAGGTGTACAGAATAGTAGTTAGACAATCATATACTTGACTGACACCATACATAGTTATTACAATAGTATTGACCATATTTTCTATGCTGTACTTGTCTGCTCATAACTCTTTTGAAGCTATAATCTGTATTTCTTAATCCCTTCATTTTTTCACCCATCCCCCATACCTCCATCACCTCTGGCAACTATTAATCTGTTCCCTGTATCTAGTTTTAATGGTTTGTCCCCTACATGTTATAAGCTTCATGAAGGGAAGAACTTTGTCTCTCTCATTCACTGTTATATCTGGAATGATGTTTGCGTCAGAGAGAGTGTGCTCAATACATATTGTTGAGTGTGTGTATGAATGAATAATAGTGATAATATTAATGAGATAGTTTGTATGAATGTTTTGGAATTTATAACTTTTGATTAATGTGAGACTTTGTTATTATCTTCATGATTATTATTAACTAGGTAACAATAAAGCTAACTCCAGGGCAAACAACAAATATTTAGTCCTAGTCATTCAAGACTAAATAAAACGTAAAACATTGTTATTGTGACTTTCGTAACACATATATATTGCTGAGAAAAAAACTGTGTGAAAACTTTAAACTTTGGATTGTTTGTTGCATTTAAAAAAATTGCATGCATATAAGCCTAACCAATGGACACAGACAGCAGAGGGGTAAGGGCATGAGTGGTGGTGGGAGGGGGGGGGGGCGGCGGGAAATCGGGTGATAAGGACACATGTGTAATACCTTAATCAGTAAAGAAAAAAATGCTGTTTAATTAAATACCTCCAGGTAAAGGTAGATTGACGAAGAATCCTAGAAAATAGTTAATATAGATGCAGAATAAGAGAGACAGTCTCTAAAGCATGGTAGCATGGTGTCAGTGACAGGAGACACTTAGCATGCTGGGCTCCTGAGAAGCAACCCTCAAGCCAGTCTTCTGCCTCTCTGCCCAGTATCTGCTCTCTACAGCCCTGCTAGCTTTTCTCTCAGTTGTGTTCTCATTGCCTAATTTTGGAATGACATTCCACAGTCATGGCCCTACTGTCTCCACTAGTTAAAACTAGTCATGCTGCCCTGGAGGGTGGCTCAGTTGGTTGGGGCATCATCCTGTACATCAAAAGGTTGCAGGTTCAGTTCCCTGCCAGGGTGCATACCTAGCTTATGGGTTTGATTCCCCAGGTCAGGGCATGTATGGGAGGCAATCAAACAATGTTTCTCTCCCTCCCTTTCTAAAAATCAATGAAAACATCCTCAGGTGAGAATTTAAATTAAAAAAAAACACACACACAAAAACTAGTCTTGCTTACATTAACACCCTGGTGTTAATGACTCTGCCTGACTTAGACTGGACCCTATAATGTTTTCCTGGTCCTCAAACCCCATCACCACCTTCCTGTTCTGTCCAGTGTGACACCATGTTCATTCTTATGTCGGTGGCAGTTGTATAAGCCTTACATTATCATTATGGGTGTGTCCAAAATACAATCATTTGTGCATCTATGTCCTCATGTTGGGATCTCACTAGAGAGATTACTTCCCATCTTTCCATCAAATTGTTTACTGCAGTTATTTTATTGTTTTAACCAGAACGTGTATTTCAAAACTGTGTCTTAGATTTTGGATAGTGATTGGCGTGAAAACTGCCACTTTTGCAGTTCTGTTTCTATGCATGATTACTTTCAATGCCAAAGTAGGCCTTAGAGCGGAAAGTCGCTGTGGTGGGAACCAGGAGTGCTGAGGTCTTATGTACAGTCCCTACCCCTGCGGGATGGGGAGGAGTCACGCTCCTCCTGGATCTCTGGTTCTCTGTGTGAACCAGGGCCTTAGCTGAGTGACCAGAGATCTCCTTGCTCTAATCTTGAGTTCGGTGGTCCCCTTAACTGCACCTTCCCCAGGGAGGCGTCAGCCAAACTCAGTGGACATTTCGGTCTTACTCTGTCTGGACATAGTACACAGACTCTGTAGGCTCTCTTTGTAGAAATGTGGTTAATTGGACCCTACTTTTCTAAACTGGGGTAACCAGAGCTTTCAGCACAAGGGATCACTTAGGCAGATGAACTTGTGTTTTACATTTTTTTCCATCTTAAATTTTTACATAAATACCATCTGTTACATGAAAAACTGTCAGAGACTCCTGGTTTTATACATGTTCTATATTTACATTGAGGCCAAATTTAGATTGAAAAGTAAGCAAATGCCATGCAAATTAACAAATCAATATATTTTATTCATTTAATCCCAGTGGCACTTGCATATGGCAAAACCTATGAAGGCACTTTGCAAAGATTTGTGGGCTTGGAACCTTAGTTCTCTGAGTCCCAAAGGCCTAAGGGAACCAGTCCTCTTGGCTTTTTTGCAGCTTTGCACTCTTTCCTGTATCCCTCTAATGCTGTGTTCCAAAGTTCCAGAGACTATATTTGCTCTTTTAGAGTCCAATCTTTCACTGAGACCTATAATTTGTTGATGATGTTTGTTTTGCCTGTTTGTATGTTTGAATTTATCATTATTAAAATCCCTGCTCTCTTTGCTTCATTGGAGATTATAACACGCATGCCCCTTCAACACTAATGGGTTTCCTACACTCCTGAATTTTATTGTTACTCTGCCCTCTCTTTAAAAATGGATCCGCCAGCGCAGGTCACACCACCACATAGGAACTGACAGTCACTGACAATCACTGGGAGGCAGAAGAGCGATGGGATGCAGAAATCTTTTTCAGAAATGCATGTGCAAGGCTACAAAAGATTTCCCTGTTTTAGGAAACATCGCTTCATTAATAGACTGGGGTTTTGAAGCTGAATTCAGCAATATTTTTGAAAAATTCAAGTTTTCTTCATTAAATGATTTGTATCTACGTTTTAGGGGGGTTTTCAGAGGGTCATTTCACAGCAACTTTTGTAAATTGGGTAACTGAAATTCATTATCTTCTCAGCCGTATTCCCAGACGAACTTTAATCAAAGGGAATTTTATACTGAAGACATACAATTTCTATTTAATTAGATGGTCTAGGGCATATAGATGAGCTAATATTTCTAGAGGCATCTCCCAGGCTTTTTATAAGGGCCATTGTGTTTTACAGTGTCACAGAGAAAAAGGAACATTAAATCATGACTTTTACCAGGGCTGTAGGGAAAAAGGAAAAGCAATTGCCTTGCATTGTAAACAGGATTATTCAAACCCCTTCTGCCTTAAGCAGAAAGTCTAAGGGCAGCTTTTAATCAATCAGGTTATTCCATAAAGGTTCAGTGTATCCTCCATTTCTAGAGGATGCAAATGCAATGCACTGGGCAGGGATGTGTAGGAATAATATAGAGATGCTCAAGGAGCATTATGAAGCCGAAGAACCAACCTGACTTCAGGTGGCTAAAGACTTTGAAGCTATACAGTTGGCTTTCTTCGTTTTTATATGTGTGTGTTAACTATTTGTGATTCTCTGTTTAAGGTGATCTTAATAGTGAAAGATACAGATGATACTAAATCAATATTGAATGGAGTTTGATGAATGAGGCTCTCTGCTTTCTCTCTGGTCTCTACAATATCCGTCAGCAGCTTCCTGGACTTTCTTAAAATGCCCTGTGTAGTTACTGGAAGGTGAGGGACGCTCACAAAACCAGTAAGATACATTAATGTTTTGTGAGGACACGTGTTCTGCAACCTTTGTTGTTATTTCAGTCTAGCTATTACACTGGTTATAAATCATTTTGGAATTCTGACTCTGAAAGTTTTTAACAGTACATGTGAATCTATGTTTACAAATGTGAGGCCAATTTAAGCTTGTTTTAAGATTTCTTTTCAATTGGCCCTGAAGCATATTCCCTCCCACTCCTTATTCGTCTTTCTTTATATGTGTCCTATAGATGCAATTTTATTTCTGTTTGATGGGAAAGTAGACACAGTGTCTTGTAGCTGTTGTAGGCTCTAATGTATTGGTGAGCTCAACTTTTGTCTTAATTTTACTACAGACAAACCTTTTCTGTTTTAACCTAATAGTTGTCTCATTTTGCCTTTCAAAAAATGGTGTGATCTTGGCTTTATTTTTTAAAAAAAGCCTTCCCCCTCCCTTACTATTAATATAAAATGCAAAGGAAAATTGAATCTGCTGTATTAGCTAATACAAATTTATTGAGCACTTAGTGTATGTCAATAACCATGGTATAGGAACCTATACAATACTCCCAGCTATTAACTAGCTATTTTTTTTGGTTTGAGATAAAGCAATAAAATATAATAAAGTAATTGGTGACTGTTTTAAAACAACTTATTACTGAGAATTAGAAGCTCTAAAGAAAAGTGATAGAAACTTAGATACAGATGAAGACAAATTCCACAGTGGAAGGAAGATGCAAAAATTACAGAAGGAAGAGAGACAGGGAGATTTTTCCACAGTGAAAGGACTGGAGCCAGTTTGGGGAGCATCTCAGATGCTGACCTGACAATCACACCATTAAAAATATGTGTAAAGGCTTCAGCCAGGAGCTACTATGAGGCAGTTATGAAGTTGGGTTTGCTTCCACTTGATGGTGCTATTTTGTTATCCAAGACCTGTTGTGTAAAATTAATTGATTACATTGAGAAATAAATGTCCCAAAGTTAATTGCGTTGTTTCACAAATAAAATAAATGCTAATACTAACATACCAACAAACCATTAGCATACTTAAAACTCTAAAAATAATGTAATAAAAGAGATACCAATTTAAATACAACAGATAAGGTATGAGATATAGATTTAATCAGATCTATTTGTTATATCTAGATTCAAGTATCTAAGATGAACCTATGACATGTTTGATATTTTGTTATAAGAATTCAGAAACATCAACATTGCATTCTTTCTAAGAAAGCAGGGTTTCAATAACTGCTTTGGCTACTGGCAGTTTTGGCTACAGATTCATTCAACTCATCACCGTAAGTGACAAATTTTGTAGTCTTGCTTATATTTTTACATCAATTTGTCTTACATTTGACATGCTCATGTTTGAAAATTTGGAAAATGCAAAAGAGCAGAACAATTACAACCCATTGTTCATTGATTTGCTTCTCCAATATTTACCTAACACTCTGCCCAGCACTGGCAACTCAGCAGCCTTTCAGAGGCCATGGTTGACCTGAAGGCACCCGCAGGCCCACAGAGAGACAAGCATACAGACGGGCATTTCAAAGCGGAATAGCAGGAAATAGCAGGAGCATAGAGGGCCAGGTATACTGGCAGGAGAAGATTTCCACAGAAGGCAACATACAAACTGGGTCTTCACAGTTGTGTTGTTGTTGTTGTTGTTGTCTGTCTTTGTGGTTTATAGGAAGGAGGGAGTCAAATAGATGTTTTGACTAAAAGCACAGTTAGAAGAAATACTTAGGAGATAGTAGCCCAGCATTGGGTATGAAAAGAAGCACCCATGGCGGATGTTGGGCTTGAATAGGCAGAAAGCCAGGCCTCTCATTATCTGAGTTGATGTGGTAGGAGGCAAGTCCAGGATGATGGAGATAAATGTGAGTTGTGATGCCTTGGGAAAAGTCATGAAGAGCTGACATCATCATGGAAAGAAATAGGGAAGTGAGTTGACCAAGGATTACTACAAAGGATTCCTTGGGAGTTGAAGATCTAAGATTTAAAAAGTTGTGTTTGTAGGGATGCTGATCGTCATTGTTTTTAAAAGAAAAAAGGTACATAATTTGCATGTAAAATCTAGCAGTGATTGCCTGTGTCATAGTAGTAAAAATCCATTGTCAGCTCAACCAAGTTAATACAGAAGTAGAGAGAATCAGGATACTGGGGAGTTTATTTTCCTGAATTATAAAATGGAATGAGAGTACAAGTGTTGACTGCCTTATTTTAACAAACTCTGGAATGACTTGAGTTATGACATACGCTCTCAGTGCATGTTCCCCTTAATACAGCATTTCTTCATCACACCATCTCCCCAGCATGTTATCAACAAAAGTGCGTTTTGTCTTCAACTTTGCATCTTCAGAAACCACCCATCTATCAAGTGTAAACTTAAATCTCAACTTCTGCATGAAACATCCCTTATATCTTCACTTGTTCCTTGAAATCCCATTTCAGACAAACATAAATTCCTTTCCTGTAAAAATTCAGTATTTAATTATTTGTGTCAATATAAAGACAGAAGATGGTATGAAGTTAGTTCTGTACAGACCTCATTTCCTTAACTATCTACATAAGTGCAAGCCTTGTACACAGTAAGGGCTGCAAAATCAATAACTAAAAGATACTGTGAACTGACACAATTGTGGAATCAATTGTTTTCATTCCTAAATTTCTGGGGCCAATGACAAGGGGCCAAGTAGAAATAGAGGTTTTAAGGGGAGAGTTCATAGTTTAGAGAAAGTTTCTATGAAATGTATGAATTTCCAACCATTGGCACAGTAAAAATTTTAATTGTTAATTTAGTGTATGTTAAATTTTAAGAGGGTTAACTATGATCTAGTGTATGGGAAGCACATAATACAAAAATGTTCACCAGTTCACTGCATTAAAAATACAGAATTGGTGCCTTAGAGAACAAGTTAAAATATAACCTTTTTCTTGGCACTGAATCTGTTTATGTAATATAACATTGAGCTGAAGTTTTTATTCATGTCCATAGCTCTAGCAATAATCTACAGTTGCACACAGAACCTGGTCAGTCAGTTCTGATCTATACATTTCAAAACGATTGACTTTTTCCTTGATTGCTTCATTGTAATGGAGGCTACATTTTATATCAAATCTGAACATTTGTGAACAACAATTGCACTTTAACTTCCCAAATTATCAAGGGCTATAAAAAATTTCCAGTAGCTTCATCAGGAAAAAATTAAGTGGATTTCATAGCTTATCCAAAAAGCTGAATTTAAACATGATTCATATGTGACATTAGAAAAGATTTTTAAAAATTTTATCTTTTCAATGTAATTTCTGGATTGTAATTTTACCACCAGCACCATAGAATCTCTTATCTTTGCATTTCTGCTTTTTCCCCCAAATGGAGCTACTTCTTCCAACTTGTCAGTCACACATGCAAGATTGGAATAGCAAACTGGGGAAAACGACGGGGATATTTCAAATAATCACCATGGCGTATCGGGAGAATTGTTTGGGTAAATTGGCACAGCATTCACCAGTTCTGTTTATATTACCTGCCTGCTGGGTTTGTTACTGTCTTTCTTATTGTTTAATATATAGCAACGAACTCAAGCACCTGCAGAGATGCTTGCAATCACGCAGGCCTCCAACTACAGAAAAGCAATTTGTTTGCATTTTTTAAAATTCAAATAAAAATTTACTTTCTCTGGTTTTTGAAAGGCTATGGCACAGCATGCTCAAATTTTAAAATATTTTGCCCAAATAGTGTTGCAGTAGCAATGTTGGTTTTCCAAGCAAGACTACTTGGAGAAGGAGAAAAAAAGCATGCGTCTAAAAACACATGCACCTCCTAGGCCACCCAGGTGGGCCTGGCTTCAGTCTCCCAGGAGCAGTAGCCTGGCCCAGTGGAAAGACCCCAGACACGGGCCCAAAGATGCAAGTTCTCCAGTCTCATCTGACACTGTCCATCACTCATCTGTCTGTCTCTCAGCAAGGAGGACAGCTAGCTGGAGGGATCAGCTCCCAGAGAAAAAATGGAAAAAGTTGGTTATTTGCCATTAGGGATCTTGTACTGCTAATAGAGCCTTTGCAACAAGAATAATAATCTGGTCAGCATAACTCAGTGAAATCATACATGGAATCGTAGTCCAAATACTGCTTTTTATCTCAGGAAAAAGATAAATGTTATTCGTATCTATAAATGAGACTTACAACTCTAGATAAAAGCTGCACAGAGATTTCAATAAATTCATTTGTTGTACTAGCTCATAGAATATATATGATTTCTTAATGCATATGATTTCTTAATGCATATGATTTCTTTGATATTTTACTTTTTAAAGCATATTTATTTTCAAACCTCATACATTTATGTGTATGTGTGTGTCTGTGAGTGTTTAAAATAGATAATCATAGGGCTACTTTAAGTGACACAATACTTTTTTGACTTTTAAACCTGCTAATTTTATTTAGGATGGCATTATTTAGAAGTATATTTTTTAATTTTCCCTTCCAGGCTTTAGAAGTCTTAGTAAATAATTTAATTTTATGCAACCTAGAGATTTTTTATGTGAATTTTGCAAAATGTTCATCTGTATCAGGTAGTCCAGAAAATATTTAAGACAAATGAGGGAAAAATACATTTAAAAAAATCTTTTTATTTTCACAAGGCTATACACTTAGAAAGTGTATTTTTTCAATTGTATGCCATTAACATTATTTATAAATTCATGATTAAGATATAAAGGCTTTGAGAATGATAATGAAATTTGTATTTCAGTTCTAAAGCTTACATCTTATCTGTACATTGAGTGGAAAAGACAACAACATGAGCAATCATAAATATTCTATATGTAATTCTGTGGCTCCAGTTGAGGTGTATTAGATATCTCATTTCTGGATGAAGAATATGGGAACAAAACATGCTACAGTGTCAGCTAACAAATACAGCAGGAGCAGGAAAGGGACCTTCGAAATCACAGCAATCACCCTTGTCATTTCCATTCCTTTCTGGCTGGATCTTCAGTCAGTGGTCCATAATTTCACTGGGATTAATTTGCCAGCATTCTGAAGACACTTATCTTATTTTTTGGAATTCAGAAAGGGATCAGCCTGCACACAATCTATTTCACTTATCTTCAGAACAGCAGCACATGATGAAAGGAGATTCATGCTGAATGAATATATTTGTCATTGTCCGTGGGGCCTAGATTATATGAATATGACCCAGAGGATTTTTTTTTCTGAACACAATGGGACAGATATATGCATAAATAAATCCAATGCAGTTTAAGAATTGTCCTCTTTACTGATTCCCATTTTTAGTCATAATTAATGTCTTCAC
Source organism: Murina feae (assembly GCA_004026665.1). Classification (NCBI taxonomy): domain Eukaryota; kingdom Metazoa; phylum Chordata; class Mammalia; order Chiroptera; family Vespertilionidae; genus Murina; species Murina feae. Next base: position 45,349 of record PVJC01005907.1, on the reverse strand, counting down.
CTTGATCATAAGGTTTTTGTCCTATAAAAAATATAAAAATATTCTCTTGATTATGAAAGAAAAAGTGGGGATTCCTCTAATCATTTGTATAATAAGTCATCCAGTTATCTATTTGGGTTCACTGATTTTTGAAGCCAGATTATAACTTAGTAATTGGGAACTGCCTTGCTAACTCACAATTTGTTTAGAAGTCAAAATAGATATTAGTGTTTACACACACAGATATATATATATATATATATATATATATATATATATATATATATATATATATAGAGAGAGAGAGAGAGAGAGAGAGAGAGAGAGAGAGAGAGAGCTCTCTAGTTCTCTTACCAGGTAAGACAAGTATTTCTAAATGTTTCTGTCCTTCCTTTTACACAAATGAACCCAGTTTCATTGGATTTTCTTTATTTTCTAGATGAAAAGGAAGAGAAATAAGAGACAGGTAGACTCAATAAACATAAATCAAAGTGTTTAACTTGGGAAATCTTGATAGATGCAACTTCTCCAACAGTGACAGTGGAGGGGACACATTTCACTTTTAAACTTTTTCCATTAATTTTTTGGCAGGAGTACACTGGTTCAGCTTTAATGAAATTCTAGTGTAAAAACTTCAGGGCTAAATAAAAGAAAGAAATCAAAAGGACTGAATGATTGCCATTTAGTGTGAAAGAATGAAAGTGCGGACAATCATTGCATGACATCTGGCTGTGGTAGTCACTGCAGAATGACAGGTAGAACAATTCAGAGCTACTGATCTAAAGACAGAATAACAGCTTATATGTTTGAAGTGCTCAGAAGATGAAGAAATAAAACAGACTCAGAGATAAAACATGGTTAAACCTTTTAAATTCCATGCCCAGTTGTCAGTATCATTTGAATGATATGTACACATTTTCCCCCCTGAAATCACGTGATTGAGGGAATTAATCTTAGAGCTTATTTTATAGTTTTAGGTGTCAGAGTTTTTCTAAGCTAAATTAGAATATCACGTATAATGCAGTTGCATAATCAAAAAATATTAGTGCCTGGTTTGCTAGTCTTCATTCTAAAAACTCACATCTGAGGTTATTTTAGTAGGAAAATGTATGCCCTCCGAGATGTACTTTGGTTTCAAAGAAGACATTTTCACGCTTAAAAATCATTTTAATTTTATATTTAGCTTTTATTTATTTATTTTGAAAAGTAAAGAAAATTATCAATTCTTTTTCCCCCCAATAAGCCCTTTTATCAGTGAAGGAACCCATTCTAGTTATTGCTGGAAACAGTAATCTGTAATTGCTGCTTTCAGTCCTAATTTGGCCTGTCCTTACTTTTTCATCTCAATCTAATCTAAACCTATTTGAGCAAATAAAATGATATTTACCTCATCCTCTGTTACAAGCTTTCAAGATTACAGGCTTCAGGAAAAATCAATACAAAATACCATCTTAGCAGCAGGTTTGTGCTCGGTAAGAATGCTAACTTTTCTTCGCAGTATTCGTGACTCTCAGTTGCCCCAGAGTGAAAGCAGAACTCATAACAGCAAAAAGAGAAAAAAAGGGGGAAAAAGAAAAAAATAAAGCCCACTTTAGCAATGCACTTGGTGCTGGGTTAGGGACCACCCTGAGTTTACAACGCAAAGTGGAGTGTGTGGTCAAGCTCCCAACCTTTAACTCTTGTTTCTGCAACGGCAGATCATACGGAGTTCACAAAAAGGAGGTTCCTGACCTCACAGATGATTTTTTCAGTCTCAAATACCATCTTCATTTATTATTTATGTGCTTCAAGCAGTTGGGACTTGAGGTATCATCATACCTGACTGGTTGATTTAAGGAAGTGGCCACATCGCTGTAGGGGAATCTCAGGAGAATAAAATCCTATTACTTTCCAAAAAGATTACTTCATTTACTTCCCAGAATAAGCTTTTGATGAAAACATTAGAATGTTGAGTTTGTAAACAACCAAGAATTCTCAAAAGTATTGCCCCCCCCCTTTTTGATGTTTCCAATGAATGCTTATTTTGCCTTTTTTTGGGGGGGGGGATTGTGTCCTTTTTAAACTTAGGATTTGGTAAGCACAAATAGGCGAGTTCTTGCTGGAATATTGAACTGTAGCATGTCTAGGTTGTTTAGTGGTTGGTTGGTAAGGTAAAACTCCTACCTTTTCAAACTTCTGGTAGAAATTTGCTCTTCCTCTTCTTACTCCCTTCCATTAACTTCTCTATATTTTTTTAGTAGATTCCATTCTGAAGAGTCTATGGAGGTAGATTAGTTTGTCTCCATAGGGCTTGAAGATACACGATTGGAGTTCTTTTGTTAAATCAAGTTGTAGGCAAAAATCATTGAAAAAAATGTCATTTCCCCCGACCCCCCCCCAACCCCTTACTCCAATGAGAAAAGTGGAGCGAAAGACCTGATTTCCCCCCTAAGTACTAAAACAGAATGTGGAACACTACAGAAATCTCAGTAAGTTTTTGACTAAGGAACATACCCTATTTCTTACAATTAACATTATTTTTAAGAATATCGTATTGTACAAAAAAAAATCAACACACAAAACTACTACTTAAGGAAAGCTAACAGTTAGAATAATACCCATTTCCATAATGCAAATTCCACTATACCAAATACCATTATATAAATGCTCTTGATTCAATAATATATGACATTAGAAAGCACATTTTTCAAGATATTGTTTGAGAGTTGTTACCTTATTATAAAAATTTGTTTAAAGCTTTCCAATGGTATAAAGAGTGCTATTGACATTCAATAAATATTATTTTATTCAATTGATATTTATTAGGTTTTTAAAAAAATATTAAACGACATTTTCTGGTAGCATATTTTTTATATTAAGAATTAAGAAAAATACATGTTCATGGATAACCTCAAGTTAAAGAATTTCTAGATTTAATTTTTTACATAATTAGTTTAAGAAATATTCACTACAACAAAATAATAATATGGTAAAGCAAAGTATTTTTTATTATCCTTTGATTCTTGGTATAATGTAATTTTACATCTACATTTATGATCTAGTTACTGGGTAAATACATTAAATTTTTTTCAAAATCTCCAATATCAAATCCTATATCACCACTGAATAATAATATCTAAAAATTCTCTTAATGTAAAATCATACCTCAAAATGTTGGATAAATATATAATGTGTCAAAGTTTAAAAACTATAACTAAAACAGGGACATTTTAAAAAATTAAATAAGAGAGTAAATTCAGGGTTTTTAATTCATTGTCCATAATTATATTCATCATTCATCACTGCAAACTTAAACAGTATCAGGTAGAATAGAAAATATTCTATTGTGTGCATATACATGTAATTGTTTATCTAAATATATTAAATGATTTTATCTACTCTAATAAAAGCGTAATATTGAAATTAACCATTTCTCTGGGACACCTAAGCCACGCCCACCAGTCAAAGCCATGCCCACCAGCCTATCAGAGTGGCTGTATGCAAATTAATCCAGCCAAGATGGAGGTTGGCAGCCATGGAGAGAGCAGCAATGGGTGAGGCGTGGGTGGTAGTGGGCAGCAGCATGGGTGAGGCGGGTGGTGGCATTGGTGGTGGCGGCAGCGGTGGGGTCCCAGGTGCATGGGGACCTGGCCTGCAGGGCTGCCAGCCTGCACCCCAAAGGCTGTGAGCCCTGCTTCGGCAGCAGCCAGCCAGCTGCTGGGGAAGGAGGCTTGTGGGTACCAGCCTGTGGGGCTGGATGGACCCACACCCCAGAGGCTGTGAGCCCCACATGGCAGCAGCCAGCTGCTGGGGAAGGAGGCGTGCAGGGACAGCCTACAGGGGAGGGCAGTTGTGAGGGACCCATGCCTGCAGGGGAGGGCAGTTGGGGGTATCCAGGCCTGAAGGGGAGGATAGTTGGGAGGGAACTAGGCTGGCCAGGGTGGACAGTTGGGGGTGACCAGGCTGGCAAAGGAGGGCTGTTGGTGGGGATCCAGGCCTGCAGGGGAGGACAGTTGGGGAGGACCCAGACCTGTAGGTGAGGGCAGTTGGGATGGACCCAGACCTGCAGGGGAGGGCAGTTGTGGGGGACTCAGGCCTGCAGGGGAGGACAGTTAGGGGGGACCATCCTGGCATGGGGAGGACAGTTAGGGGCAATCAGGCCAGCATAGGAGCAGTTAGGCATAGATCAGGCTGGCAGGGGAGTGGTTAGGGGCAATCGGCAGGCGAGAGGTTGGGGGCTAGCAGTCCTGGATTATGAAAGGGACATCTGACTGCACATTTAGGCCCAACCTCACCAGTAGGATCGGGCCTAAATGGGCAGTCGGATATCCCTCAAGGGTGAGGTGACCAGACATCCTGCTTTTGGTGGGACAGTCCCGATTTTTAACAATTTGTCCCTCATCCCGCAGCGTTTTAAAAAAGTCCCGATTTTTGGAAAGAATGCACGACAAGCTAGGGAACAGCGGGAGAACGGGAAGGGAATATACGGTTTTCGGTGGCCAAGAGGTCAGTGGTGTCCCGCTTTACCAATGTTAAAATCTGGTCACCTTACCCAAGGGGTCCCTGATTGGAAAGGGTGCAGGTTGGTCTGAGGGACACCATCACCCCCCCACCCCCACTCCGTGCATGAACTTCATGCACCAGGCTTCTAGTATTAATATAAATCTCCAGCAGGATAGTAATTTCTGTGATTCTTTTTTGAAACCTTGATCATATATGATAAATTTTATCTTTTTCATGTTAAATGGTTTCTAAAAATGGTTAAATCACAGGAAATTTTCTTTTGGTAAAATGTTTACCCTGCTGCAGGAAATACAAAAAGATTTTTCTTATCACACACTACAGTTTAATGGGAAAAGCACTAAGTCAAGCATTATTTTGAAAGCCTTCATTTCTAAAGTTAGTTGATCAACAGTCACCTAGGCAATAAAAGGTGGCTTTACAGATTAAATAAAATAATGAGCATTTGAACATTTTGGTTCTTCCATATTTACCCTGTGCCATGTTATTCTTGGTGGTACAGATCTTATTCAACAACTGGAAAGCAGATGAGAATCTGTTTCCTACTTAACATATCTTAAAGGCAGTGTTCCATATAGAAAAAATGATGAGCTGTATATAATGTCAGGATTATTCTGTGATCTCTGAAATTATGGAGCAAATTGGAAGGTTTGACATCATTCTCATTAGACTAGTAAAAAGAGTAATTCAAGAAATCAATAAAGGAATTTCTTTCAGTTTTTAAATGATTGGTAAGAATATGCAATAGTAGTGTTAGAAATTATATATGAGTGTATTTATCAACATTAATAAAATTAAGGTTTTATTTTTTCATAAAAGAAAATTATTTCCTTTTCATTTTTGTATGTCGATGGAAAACTATAAAAATAATATATGCATATATGCATATATACACATACACATATGTATACAGACACATTGCTCTTCATCCGAATTCAGTGGAATGTGTCCCGTGTTTGGCTATGGCAGTGTGTGAGTTCTCCAGTGTTTGTTGGTTATTTAACAGACATTGATGCTTACAGTTAAGTAGTGGCTTTTCATATGATACTAGAGGCCTGGTGCATGAATTTGTGCACCAGTAGGGTCCCTTAGCCTGGTCTGAGGGGTCCTGTTGCGAGAGGGCACGGGCCAGGCCGAGGGACCCCCACCAGTGCATGTTTGGGTCTGGGGATGGACGTGGGAGGTTGGTCAGCCTGGGGAGGGATTGCGGGAGGGCTCCAGGGCATGTCCGGCCTATCTCCCTCAGTCCCAATAGGCCAGACCCCAGCAACAAGCTAACCTACCTGTTGGAGTTTTTGCTCCTTATGGTCAGTGCACGTCATAGTGACTGGTTGACTGCACCCTGGTGGTCAATGCATGTCGTAGCGAGTGGTTGAGCAGCCTTAGCTTATCATTAGCACATTATGCTTTAGTTAAACAGACGACCAGATGACCAGACACTTAGCATATTAGTCTTTTATTACGTAGGATTATCTATTTTTTCCCCATTGTAAATTTAAGCTTAGAATTCCTAATGTGTTGGATATTAAACTCTTGATATCTATTTTGAATTTATTTTTTGCCTATAACAAGATTTCTAAGAAATAAATGCATTTCTGAATATTTATTTTTTTAGTAAGAGAAAATGTATTTGTTTTCTTTTATTGAATTCACCACAATATTAGTTTTAGGACTTTTTTGTTTACATAATTATCAAGGTTTTGAATATTTTACTAAATTAAGAATAATTCCTTAATACCATTCCATATTCATATTACATTGATAGTCTCAAACATTTTTTTTCTTATATTTGATGGTTCAAATAAGTACCCAACATCCACTTTACTAACATATTTTTCCCCAGTTTTATCAAAACAATATAGGTGGTCCCTACTCTATATGTTTAAGGTGTTCTAGCTTTTATATTTCTAAAGTATCTTTTCTGTAACTCTCTTTTCATTGTTCTCTATTTTATTTCTTCTTCACTTGACTTACAGAATATTCAATTGTTTCTTTGTGATATTGCTTAACCTGTTCTTTTATTCTCAAAATTTGAATGGATTAGATTAAGGTTCAATTATTTTAGCCAAGAATGATCCATTAGTTGTGTGACATCTCTCCTGTTGCATCCCATGAGGCATATAGTGTTAGTTCATTTCATTTTTTTGTGTCAGTGATCTCTTAGCACAATAATACTGGTGGACAAAAGGAAGCCACAAAATCTCAGTGGCATACAGGAAGTGTTTATTCTTATGGATCTTTTAGTGAGCGGTGCTTTAGCAAATCTACACATCAGGAAAGTGTTTATATATCAAGATCTTAGGACTGGGGGTGCTTTTCTTAAAATTCACCTTGGAACTTCAAGCTTAATTCTCAGCAGAATGGAAGAGGCACAGGGGGATCAGAGGAAACCCATTAAGTTTCTTAAAGCTTGTGCTTGAACCTGGCATGGTATTTCTACAAATGTGCAATTGGCCAAAGCAAATCAAATGGCCAAGCCAAGTTAAACTTGGCAATAAAAGTGGACATAAAAAAGGCTGAAGAATCGGGACCATTCATTCAATCCACCACACACTTTGAGTGATGCTAAGATGAATCATTTGGTTCATGTAGTTGAGGCTTATTCCTCTAATAAAAATTTGCCCATAAGTTTTTTACAACGTGGTTTTAGCACCCAGGGATAATTGTTATCTAGGTGCATTTTTTCCCCTCAGAGGTTTAGAAATGCTTAGTTTCTATTTTACTATTCCTTCTGCATTTAGCAGCTAGAATTCTTATTTAAAAAGTATTTTTCCTTGTTTTTATGGATTGAAAGTTTTATCCCTCCCAAATTCATATACTGAAGCTCTAACCCCCAATGTGATAGTATTTGGAGATGGGGCCTTTGGGAGGTAATTAGGGTTACATGAGGTCATAAGAGTGGGGCCTCATGATGGGATTAGTGCCCTTTGAAGTAGAGACCAGAGCTTGTTCTCTTTCTCTCTTCGAACTGAGGAAAGGCTACATATGGACACAGAGAGAAGGCCACCTTCTGCCAGCCAAGGAGGGAGTTCTCACCAGAAACTACATAGCCAACAATTGATCTTGGACTTCCTAACTGCTAGAAGTGAGAGAGAAATTTCTGCTGTTTAAGTGACCCAGTCTAGAATATTAGCAGAGAAATATATTCATAAACTATTTTATTACCCTAAAATATATTACATGCAAGAAAAGCAAGATAAATGCTTTTTACTATCCTTTTTTTATTAACTTTATTAATAACTATCTGATCCATTGTGAGCAGTATTTTAACCTAAATTATGTATATAGTTTTTCAATTCAGTGTATTTGTATTTTAAAATAACAAACAACTATGGCTTAGTAGCTGAGCCTCCACCTATGAACCAGGAGGTCAAGGTTCAATTCTTGGTCAGGGCACATGCCTGGGTTTTGGACTCAATCCCCAGTGAGGGGTGTATAGGAGGCAGCCCATCAATGATTCTCTCTTATCATGTTTCTATCTTTCTCTCCCTCTCCCTTCCTCTCTGAAATCAATAAAACATATTAAAAAAACAACAACAAAACACAAACTGTTGCAGGGTAGGTCAGATGAACTCATTAAACTATCCATTTCTTTTGCCACAAACCTATCAGTATTTGGTAGCTTTCCTCTTTTTGGAAAAGCAATATATTCCAATCTTAACCTTTTTATATTTTCTACCCAGTATTTGGAATTAGCCATTTGACAAGGATCTCTGGTTACTTTCAGTTTAGAGATTACATCTGAGTATTAGAGACAGGAAATACCATTCTAAGAGGAAATAGAATCACAAGTTATGACCAATTAGAAATTTAAGATTAGAAATATTTTCTTTGATTTGTTAGCAAATAACTTTTTCATTTGCATATATCATTAATATGACAAAATCACATTTATATTTTGAGTGATTTATTGAGACTTTTGCTGATCTGTGTGTGTGTGTGTGTGTGTGTGTGTGTTATTATTTAGATTTCTGATCTGGATCATGGTTGAGATGTATGGTGGCCAGAGAGTCCAAAGAATCCATACAGTGACAAAATTTATTACATAAACATCACTAAATTACAGCACTTCTGATTTGCAAAACACCTAAGAAAACAGTTCAATCATCAAATTCAAATATTCAGATAAAATGGGTAGGTAATATGTAGGGAGAAGGAACAGAAGCACATGATTCAAAATTCAATGAAGACTGAGGGTGGGGGAAAGATTGACTTCAAGGGGCCATGAGGAAAGTTTTTAGAGTAATATAAATGTTCCATGTATTTATTTTGATGGTGCTTATGGGAGTCTATCCTTTTATGACCAAATTGAATACATTTAAAATGGGTTAGTACTATTGCGTGCAAATTACATCTGTAATAGAGACCCAGTGCATGGCATTTGTGCAATGGGCAAGGAGGAGGGGCTCAACCCAGCCTGCATCCTCTTGCAATCTGGGACCCCTTGGGGGATGTCCACCTGCCAGCTTAGGCCTGCCCCCTGAGGATCCTTAGTGCTGCCACGGAGGTTGGAGAGGCTCCTGCTACCATCACAGTGCTCACCAGCTATGAGCCAGGCTTCTGGCTGAGTGGCGCTCTCCCTGTAGGAGTGCACTGACCACCAGGAGACAGCTCCTGCTTTGAGCATTTGCCCCTTAGTAGTCAATCTGTCTTAGCGACCAGTCATTCTGTTGTTCAGTCGATTTGCATATTAGCCTTTTATTGTATAGGGCTAGAGGCCTGATGCACGAATATTATGCAAGAGTAGACCTTTCTTTACCTAGCTGGCAGCACTGGCTTTGTTCTGGCACCCAGGACCGGGGCTTCCCTACAGCCACCAGCAGGCACCTGGGACCTGGGCTTCCCTTGCAGCCTCAGCTTCATTGGGAAGGTCATCTAGAAGGATGTCCAGAAAGGTATCTGGTCTAATTAGCATATTATGCTTTCATTATATAGGATAGGATAGAGATTTCAAAAAATCCTTTGGAGATTGAAGTAAAAATTCTTATGCCATAACATTGCCCTCTCAGACATTGTTGATTTTGGGCAGGGATCCCAAAGTTAAGCTGTTAAGAATTAGTTACCTCATCTTGCAGATGAAATAGGGAAAAGGGGGAAATTGTGTGACTATAATCATGAAGTCAAAAGTTAACCAAGACAAGGGTGAACTCTGGACTCCAGTTTAGTGCTTTTCCTACAGTAACAACAAATTGAACTCACTGCTCTCTTTGTCTATAATTGGAGTAATTTATTAGCTTTACTAGAGACCCAGTGCATGAATTCATGCATGGATGGGGTCCATCTGTCCATCTCTGATGTGGGCCAATCAGGCCTGGGCCGGCAGGGGGAAGCCATGGGGGAGGTTGTGAGGGGCGGGGTGACCGGAGCTGGTTGGCCACTGAAGTGTGCGTCATAGTGACCAATCATTCCAGCATCCTGGTCGTTTGGCTTTTATATAAATAGATAATAATAAAATTGTTCAAAAACTAGTGATGAAAAACAAGCCAATCTGAAGCTATTGTCAAAGTTTTTCTTTTTAAATTATATATTTATTTGTTAAACCTATTTTTATAGGAATCCATGGCTAACATATATTTACATAAAATATATTTAAAAAAATAAATTTGTATTGAATTCAGAGAGGAAGGGAGGGAAGAAGAGAGAGAAACATCAATGATGAGAGAGAATCATTAATCCACACTGGGGATCAAGCCTGCAACCCAGGCATATGCCCTAACAGTGACCTCCTGGTTCATAGGTCAAAGCTCAACCACTGAGCGATGCCGGCCAGGCTGGCTAATACATATTTTTAAACAGATTCTCATTTCTATGTAGGTATGGAACAAAAAGTTATAGATATTTAAAAAATTAATACTTTTGGAAATATGCTTGCTTTTTCAGGAGAGTATATACTTTCAAAGACTATGTTTTAGAATGTTTTGCCTGAAAAAAATGGATTTAGGTAAGATTGTTAGAGAGGAGATGTGATATATGAGATGGTATCTGAGTAATGTCAATCAGTTTGAGAGAAACATGAAATAATGAATGTATAAACAGCATCACTGTGTTTGATAATTTTTTAATTAAATATTTATTGTTCAGATTATTACAGTTGTTCCTTTTTTTAAACCCCCATAGCTCCCCTCTACCTGGTTCCTCCCCACACCCTGTGCCCTTAACACCACCACTGTCTTTATCCATAGATGTAAGATTTTTGTCCATTCTCTTCCCATCCCCCTCATGTCCCCTTCCCGCTGAGAATTGTCAGTCCATTCCCTTTCTATGCCCTTATATTCTCTTCACCAGTTTATTCTGTTCATCAGATATTTCTATTGACTTGTTATATTCACTTGTTGATAGATATGTATTTGTTGTCACTTTGTTGTTCATACTTTTTATTTTTACCTTTTTCTTCTTCTTTCTCTTCTTAAACAATGCCCTTCAGGATTTCAAATAATCCTGGTTTGGTAGTGATATGCTCCTTTAGCTTTTTCTTGTCTGTGAAGCTCTTTATCTGACCATCAATTTTACATGATACCCTTGCTGGGTAGAGTAATCTTGGTTGTAAGTTCTTGATATTCATCACTTTGAATATTTCTTGCCACTCCATTGTGGCCTGTATTGTTTCTGTTGAGAAATCAGCTGACAATCATATGGGTACTCCCTTGTAGGTAACTAACTGTTTTTCTCTTGCTGCTTTTAAGATTCTCTCTTTATCTTTTGCCCTTGGCATTTTAATTATGATGTGTCTTGGTGTGGTCCTCTTTGGATTTCTTTTGTTTGGGGTCCTCTGCACTTCCTGAACTTGTAAGTCTATTTCTTTCACCAGGTAGGGGAAGTTTCCTGTCATTATTTCTTCAAATAGGTTTTCAATCTCTTGTTCTCTCACTTCCTCTGGTACCCTTATAATTCTGATGTTGGTATGCTTAAAGTTGTCCCAGATGCTTCTTACACTATATTCACACTTCTGGATTCTTTTTTCTTTTTTCTCTTCCAATTGGGTGCTTTTTGCTTTTTCATGTTTCAAAGTTGGACTTGATTATTGCAAACCTCTAGTCTGCTGTTGGATCTCTGTATAATATTACTAAGTTTATTGGCAGATTCTAGAAAATTGTTGAAAAACCTTAAAACCGTAGTTCTGAACTCTATATCCAGTAGTTTGCTTTCCTCCATTTCTGTCATTTGTGACCTGTTTCTTTGTGTCCACATTTTGGCTGCTTCCCTCGGTTGATAGAGTGGCTTTCTGTGCTAGGTGTCCTATAGGGCCCAGTGATTAGCCTCCCCAGTCACCTGGGGTGGACACTCTTGTTGTATGCCTTTGAAGGCTGGGTGCACAGTCTTGTTGTAGTTATCACTGGGAGATATTACTGGGAGGAAATGACCTCCAGGCCTTTCTTCTCATTGTTTGGGGTTTGGAACTTTTGGAGTTCTGTCTCAGCTGCAGTCCCTTAGGTTATGCTGCAGGCAGGCAGGTGCACAGCTTGGGGGGTTGTAAGTTATGTGGGGCAGGGTCTCAGAATCACCGAGGCAGAGCAACCTGTAATGGCTGCCCCTCCGCCGACTCCTTAGCTTCTCCCTGACTTGGCGTCTCCACGCCCTGGTGTCTGTGCGCCCCAGTCCCCGAGTCTCTGTGTCAGTGATCACTGCAAACAGCTCTGCTAGAATGCCACTCGTCTTCTGTCCCGTTGCCCGACAGCCCGCATGGCATTCAGTGCAACCCCAGAGTTTATAATCTCCTTCCAAGCCGTGGACCTAGGTGCTGCTGCCACCCTCTTTCGCCTGCGTTGCCTCCTTTTCACGTGCGTCCGTACCTCTCAGTTTTGGCACTGAAAACTTCTACTTGGTCTCAATGCACTCCTTCTCTTCCTTTCTAGTTGTAAAGCTTCCCCTCCCTTGGTTCTGGAGGATGCCCGTTTATCTGTATAGTTGTATTTTTATAATGTAGTTGTGGGAGGCTATGCATTTAGGTATATACCTCATGCCGCCCTCTTGGTTCTCCACTATGTTTGATATTTATACAAATGTGATTTTAAAGTACGGGTATTGAAACATCCAAGAAAATCTAAATTCTATGAAAATGGAACTAATTAGATGATGGCATATTTTAAATAAATTTATGTAATTGCTATTATTTAATTTTATTAAATTATGATCAAGTGAATTGTATCAACAAAGTCAAAGGCTTGTTCAAATTTCGGTCCCTATTGTTAAATTCTTTACATTGTGAGGATCAGGTACCTTCAGTTTACCTGGGCCACCACAAGGTGGCACTCTGGCACCCATGGGATCATAAACCAGCCAACTGCTTTTCTTGGTTTTGGGAATTTTGAAATATCAACTACCCTCCAAAAAAAATTACGATTTTTACCCCTTTGGTAAAATATATCCATGGAAATAGCTAATGATTTCAAGTTCTTTTGAATCCACTTTCCAAAGTTCTTTTCAGTTTTCTCTTATGGTACTTATTGAACACAGTCTCATGCTGGTACTTAGCTTTAATTTGGGATAAATTCTGCCCCCCTTGTTAAATATTAAGTAGTTTCCACTCTGCTAAAGTCTTTCAAATAGACTAAAAATAAGTCTCAATAATATCAACAACATTCCACAAAAGTAAGTCTCAATAATAACAACATTCCGCAAAAGTAAGTCTCAATAATAATCAACAGAAAAAATATTTATAGCAAAATTTCTAGAGAAAAATCCTAGCTCTATACATGCCCAAATATAAGAGAAGCACTTATTTTCTTGCCCACACCTCTGAATCTTTTCTTAAATTTGCTCAGTAAAGTATTTCTGATGGCATATAATCTTTCTCTTTATTTTATTAATATGAACATTAATCCCTCTAAATTTTATAATTCTAAACTTTGTTGAAACAAAAAATACTTTGTCTTAATGGCCTATTACATCAGGATAACTACATTTTTCACTTAATTAAATAGCAATTTAAATGTTACCATTTGCACTTGTTAAAAGTATAATGTTAAAAGAATCTTGTCTCTTTGGCCCTTCTTCAAATCTTTTACAAATTCAATTATGAAGTCAAAATACAGAAACTTATGTCCTTGCCATATAGCTTGCTTACGTAGAGCTTCTTCCCAATGTACCAAAGCTGCAGTTTCTATTCCTAGTATGGCACATACAGGAATCAACCAATGAATGCATAAATAAGTGGAACAACAAATCTCTCCCTCCCCCTCTCCAAGAAATAAAATACAGGAACTTGTTACCTCCAAAAACCTATGACATCTCTGTCCACTTTTCAGGGTAGGTGGAACTTGGGTTAGCTTGGTATGTGTAACCTGTGTTTTGTACCACCTTTTATATTATATACTAGAGGCCCGGTGCACAAAAATTTGTGCACTCGTGGCGAGGGAGTTCCTCAACCCAGCCTGTGACCGCTCACAATCTGGGACCCCTTGGAAGATCTCCACCTGCTGGTTTAGGTCCGCTCCCCGGGGAATCAGGCCTAAGCTGGCAGTCAAACATCTCTCTGGCAGCCTGGGGGCCCTCGGGAGATGTCCGCTTGCCAGCACGGAGCAGGTCTAAGATGCAGTCGGACATCCTTAGCACTGCTGAGGAGGCAGCAGAGGCTCGCACCACTGCTGTACTGGTAGCCATCAGCCTGGCTTGTGGCTGAGCAGAGCTCCCCCTGTGGGAGTGCACTGAACACTAGGGGACGGCTCCTACATTGAGAGTCTGCCCCCTGGTGGTCAGTGTGTGTCATAGTGACCAGTCATTCCCAGTTGTTCTGTGTTAGGGTCAATTTGCATATTACCCTTTTATTATATACGATAGAGGCCTGGTGCATGGGTGAGAGCCAGCTGGTTTGCCCTGAAGGTTGTCCTGGATCAGGGTGAGGGTCCTGCTGGGGTGCCTGGCCAGCCTGGGTGAGGGGCTGAGGGCCATTTTTAGGCTGGACACATTCCCTTCAGGGAGGGGGTTTCTGCTGGGGTACCTGTCCAGCCTGGGTGAGTGGCTGATGGCTGTTTACAGTGAGGCTGGCTGGAGTAGGTATCTGGGATTTATTTATCTTCAATAATTGAAACTTTGTTGCTTTAACCGGAACCCCGGTCAGGTTGCCCCTGACAACCCAGGCTCACAGCGCTTCTTTGAGCCCAAGCCCCCTGGAAATAGGTATGTTGAGTTTATTTATCTTGTATAATTAAAACTTCATTGCCTTGAGCGGAGGCTGCAGCTTGCCTAGGTAGGCAGTTTTCTCAATCGCTGGTGAAAGGAAGCGCCTCCTGTTTGCTTCATCTACGTGGCTTCTATAATTGAAACTTTGTTGCCTTGAGTGGAGGTCACAGTCGGCCTAGGCAGGCAATTTCCTCCATTGCTGCTGCAACGAAGCCTCCTGTTTGCTCTAGCTCCGTGGCTGCCGGCTGCCATCTTGGCTGGGTTAATTTGCATATAGTTGCTCTGATTGGCTAGTGGATGTGGCTTGGCTGGTGGGTGTGGCTTAGGTGTAATGAAGTGAGAGTCAATTTGCATATTACTCTTTTATTAGATTAGATGACCTCATCTTTTAAATATAGAAATAAAAATCTATGTAACACAATATGGTTACAGTTAAAAAAAAAATCTACCATAGCCCTAACAGGTTTGGCTCAGTGGATAGAGCATCAGCCTGTGGACTGAAGGGTGCTAGGATCAATTCTAGTTAAAGGCATGTACTTGGTTGTGGGCACATCCCCAGTGTGGGGTGTGCAGGAGGCAGCTGATTGATGTTTCTCTCACATTGATGTTTCTAACTTTCTATCCCTCTTCCTTCCTCTCTGTAAAAAAATCAATAAAAAAAATCTACCATAGCTAAGATACAGTGTTTTATACGGAATAAAAATAATTATAATAATAAAAGCATAATATGCTAATTAGACCAGACAGCCAAATGACAGGACGACCTTCATGATGAAGCCGGAGCTGTGAGGGCCAAGGCAGCTGCCATGGCTGCAAGGGCTGAGCCCTTTGCATGAATTTTGTGCATCAAACCTCTAGTTTGATATTAAGAACTTCTACTCTAGTTCTCAAAAACCAAACATAGGCAATGACAGAAAACACCATTTGTTCCACAGTATCTCTTGTGGGTGGGTTAATAGAAAAACTCATTTCCACAAGAAAAATGTTCCCAATGTGCATGCTAAAGAGGACTAAAGGTTTAATATTCCAAAGATAGACTTTCGGAATTCTATACAAAACAGCATAAAAAGTACTCCAAGTAAACATTCCTTGGGAAAAATATGAGTTGACAACTTTGTTACTTAGCAAACTATTCAAATCAAACTTCTGCTTCAGTATATAGGGATTATGTCAACAGTATTTTAATAATGTTGTGATTGCAGTATAATGGAAAAGAAATGAGCAATATGGCTTCGTTCTTGATTCTTTGGATGGTAGGACAGGACTTTTGTGGGAATTGGGATTTTGTAGATTGCAAAACATTGCCTTTAAATGTACTGCATTGTAGAAAACTCTAACGGTCACTTTAGATGTGCCTTTCTCTTTATCTTTAACGATAATATGTTCTTCAATTTTCTTCAAGGAAAGTATTCAGTGAATCCAGAATTTTACTGTGATTTTGTTTTATTACTTTCAATAAAGACAATTCTGAAAGTAACTCTCTTTAGAATGTAATAGCTGAAGCAGATCTGAATGAAAGAATAACTAAGACCTTACTGGGGTGTTTCCTAAGAAGATAGACAAGACAGAACTAAAGGTGACATGCTCTTAGTCAGGGCAGCATGAAGATGTTGGGCACATTCACAGACTAGTAACTGAGCAAGTGGGAACTGTATTTTCCTCTTTCCAATAATCATTATGCTTCCCTTATTTAAAAATAAATCTTTTAAAACCAATAGTGTGGATAAAAGAAAGACAAAAATAGAAAAAGAAAGAAAATAACACAACTAATTTATTCTCTCTGTCTCTCATGGTTTTCCACAGTTGTGTAGTGAATTATTTTCTGTGGGCTTAGACTGGAGAAAACATATTTTGGAATCATTTAAAACTATTCTGTGTTTCTCAGTAGTGGGATAATAAAAACCTTAGTCAGTGAATATGTGAATG
The DNA here is from genome assembly GCA_004026665.1 of Murina feae. Classification (NCBI taxonomy): domain Eukaryota; kingdom Metazoa; phylum Chordata; class Mammalia; order Chiroptera; family Vespertilionidae; genus Murina; species Murina feae. Next base: position 28,825 of record PVJC01005907.1, on the reverse strand, counting down.
TACATAAATTATTTTAGAAGGCAGAACTTCTGACTGTCTTATACGTTCAACTGACATAGAGCAATAGAGTTTTATAAACAGCTTTAAAATAGAATATTTTACTTCATGTTCTCTAGAAAATTTTTACATTTTTATATTAGGGAAAAAACAACAACACATAACGGCATTTTAGATTTCTCATTCTACTTCTTAACCGGAAAGTCATTTTTTAACAATGTAATTTTAAGAAGATTATTGAATATATTTTATATGCAACCCTTAATTTTTTAAATAGCTATGCTTCATGCTTAAAAAAGAACCATACACTGCAATATTGTGTGCACTAAAATATACACTTATTTAGATAGAGTCAATATCAGATTCTGAAATAGACTTTTTTTTCTTTATCGGAGGAAATTAAGTTTTTCCTTTAACAGACTATGTATGCCAAGATGATTTCAAAGTATTTGCACTTAGGAGAGCTATCTGCTATTACATATAAATTTTCAAAGCTTGCCAAAGCTTTGGAAATTTGAAATGATGAAAATTGCTATTACACGACCTTCAGGTTTTCTTTGTTTCACAAAGGGCTAAGATAGCATTTTTGTCATTTTTCTTTCAGCTCTGGTCTTTCATCATAAATATCAAAGCATGCAATTATGCCTTCTCATATCCTACCATATTCTGCCTGTTTTTCTATTTATGGTGATGGTGTTTTCTCTCATTTTCACAATAATTTATTTTCTTTATTGAAACTTTAAAAACAGTCTCATAATTTGTTGAAAAAAATAAATTGTGAACATAATGAATATTAGACTGAAAGTATTTTTACAACAATAATAATATTTGTATCAAAGTCAACATCAGATGCAGCGAAAATTCTCTACTAATCTGTCTCATGTGCCACATTAATAATAAGATGATTTCACCAATAGATTAGATTTATTATTAATGTTGTTATGAGAAGTAGACTTGTCTAACCCCATGCAGTTATGAATTTTCCTGTTTTTGCTTTACTTCTCAGAGTAAAGCTGCCTTCCGATGAATCTTATTATTCTATTTCAATATATATCCCAAATATTTAACCCTAGACCTATGGTTTCCAGGTGCTTATTTATTTTATATATCTTAAATTAGAATTGTGCTAAAGAGGTCAATGTGATAAATAAGCAATAATTTTCTATTTAATTCTAGAAACTATAAATTAAAATAGCATGCAAGGTAGAAATAAGCCAACAGACATAGTAATAGTTTTGTACACAGTATGTCCTCTCTCTAAGCATTAGATAAAATCCTGAAAAGTTATAAATCATATGACTATATATATATTGGAATTTATTTTCACATTTGCTTCTATTAAAATTCAGAGATTATCTTTATAAAAAAAAGGTAAATTGTTCCTCAGCGTAATAGAAATTATACTTAAGCATTTGAATTTTTACTCAAAAGAGAGAGAAGAATATGTAGCTAAGTTCGGCTTCAGACAGATCTGAAGTCCCCCTTTCTTTCTTTATAAATGAGCATATTTTGCCAAGTGTTCAACCTCTGTAGGCTTCAGTTTTTAGCTATGAAACAGACACAGTAATAATGACAACCTCAGACGACATTGGGAGGATTAAGCGAGAAAACGCATGCAAGGCAAGTAATGAGTTCAATTCATTAATATTAGCTACTATTATTTTTTTGATTTTATGAGTTAACCATACTCAGTTTATGCATATGAGGAAATGTTGATGTATGATGATGTAAAACAGGTGCATTTCATGAAGAAGGAGACATTCCTACCTCAGTCAGGTTAGCTGGCTTTGGAAAGCTGAGCTGAGACCAGAGAGCAGGCTGCTGCTTTGGTCTGAGGTAGAGAGGACCTGCAAACAAGGCTGGGAAAAACAAAAGCGCAGAGAGATGAAGCACCCTGTACCGCAAAAACGAAATATCGAGGGATTGGAAAAAGCAACGAGAAAGCATGCTTGGTAAAAATAGGACATTTCAAGCACATGAAGCAAGGGGAACGTCACATGTACGTTGGATTTGAGAATAGCTGGACAAAAACATCCGTGAGATTTTTGAATAGTGGTTGTGAACAATGTTATCGCTGAGTAGAACCTTTAATGGCTAATTTATATTGCATAAGAGGACCGAAGACATGAATTGTGTGCGAAGAACATCACACTTGGGTCCCAGCCTACATTCTAGTTCACCCTCCCCTCTTTACCACCAGCTTCTGCTTCAACAATTCAGTAACCTCTCTGATCTTGTTTCTTTGTAAAACTGATGGCATCTAGGGCTGTCCTGAGGAGAGAGTGAGGCACATCAAGGCAAAGAGAGGAGAAGGAGCTTGGGTCAATAAAAGGTGTGAATGGCAGGTAGAGAGCGGTGCATTGCAGCATTTTGTAAAAGTGAAGAACCTGAGACACCCGACATACCCATCACTGGAGGAATATTAGAATAGAGAATCTGATAGCCATGCTATTAAATATTAGGCATACATTGAAAGCATCTAGTCATATCCTCATTTCCCAAATTAAATGTTTCTATGAAAAGAAAAAAAGCAAGATGTAAGAGAATGTGTTTACAAATATTCCATTTTTATTTTTTTAAAAAGTTCTGGAATGCTAAGTAGCAAAACATTCATTGTATCTAAGCTTGAGGATTGGAAAAGGAAGGAAATGTAGAAGCAGGAGAAAATTTTCATACACACTTTATTAAAACACTTATATATTTTATCCATAATATTATTTTTTTATTTTTTAACAATAGGAATGAAGGTCTGTATAACTTAGCAAATTATTTGTATGTACATTGACATTATCTACATCTATACCTGTAGCTATATAGCAGGTTTTAGAAAAGCTGGCATTTCATTTAAATGTCAGAGCTGAGAAGCTGCTAAGCATCACTAATTAAATTAAATTACAATTAATTGTCATAAGTTACCAAATATATGGACAAAGATCAACATGATTGGTAATGCCCAGTACTAAGAATATAAACCTAATTAGAGGCCAGCCGGCAATATGTATCAGATTATTAAAAGGGTACATTATTTTATTTAGCTGTTTAGCTTATGAAACTTTATCCCATGGAAATAAATCCTACAGAGAACTGTACATATCATAAGTCATGCAGCACTTTTTCTAAGTTAGAGAAAACCTACATTTTCTTCAGTAGGGGATTATGTATGAATTGTATATATTGAGTACAACTGAATACTTTGTAGTGATTAAAAATAATATGGCAGTTCTCTATGCATTAATATAGAAACACTTCCATGATCATTTTTGTGTGAAAAAATTCCGTTACAAAATGAAATTTAAGGTATAACATTTGTTATCATGTTTTGTGTTTTGGATGCAAAATTTACATTGAATGGTCAGTTCGTAGTGATTAGTTCTGGCATGTGAAAATACTGGAGTGGGGAGTAAAGAGGTAACATTCTATTGTTTAGGTGTGTGTGTGTTTTAAATAACATTTATATTGTATAATTTCAAAGCAATGAAATAAGTTCATCTAGGAAAAAACAAAAATGAAGTAATATGTTTTGTCTTTGGAAACATGTAAGACAGTAGAGAAAGAACAGGAGTCCCCCCCTTATCCTCAGTTTCATGCTCCTCTGAGTAGAGTGATAAAATCTCTAGGGTTCTGCTTCCTCGTGCTGAGAGGTGACACATCCCTTTACTAGAGGCCCCACCAGTTAGTCACTGAGGAGCTGTTTTGCTAGGGATGGACCTGGGGTATCTCAGGGCTTGTGTTCCAGTCACCTTATTTTACTTAGTAAAGACCCCAAAGCTCGAGACTAGTGATGCTGGTGATTCATATATGCCAAGTAGAAGCCATAAGGTGCTTCTTTAAAGTGAAAAGATGAAAGTTTTTGCCTTAATGAGGAAAGAAAAAACATCCTATGCTGAGGTTTCTAAGATATACAGTAGAAATAAATCTTCTCTTCCGAAATTGTGAACAAGACATTTATGATAGTTTGATCTGTCAAAAGGTCAATAGTAGCCTAATGCTAGCTACTCTGTGATGCCTTCATCACGCCTCATTCCATCTCATTATATAGGCATTTCATCATCTCACCTCATCATAGGAAGAGGAAGGGTGAGTACAGTGTGATAGGATATTTTCGCACACACAGAGAAAGACTACATTCACATAACTGTTATTATAGGATATTATTATAATTGTTTTATTTTATTATTAGCTATTATTGTTAGTCTCTTACTGTGTCTAATTTATAAATTGAGCTTTATTGCTGTGTATGTATAATGGAAAAATATAGTGTATATAGGGTTCGGTATGATCCAAGGTTCCAGGCATTCAGTGGGGATCTTGGGATGATCCCCCCAGATAAAGGGGACTGCTGTAGTCATCTGAGGTAAATGTCTATTGTCCACCTGCAGAGTAGGTGGCAGTATGACAGATGGAATGAGAAAAAAGAGGCAGAAAACCCAGGAAGTCCCTAGGGCAAGGGAAAACCAGTCTCAAAACAGAATAAAATCAGAGTTTAGTGATACAAGGATTAAGCTGCAGATATCCTAACTAATAAAAGCATAATATTAAAATTAACAGTTTCTTCGGGACGGGCTAAGCCACGCCCACCAGCCAATCAGAGTGACTGTATGTAAATTAGCCTAGCCAAGATGGCAGAGGCAGCAGCCCCTGTGTGTGGCTTCTCCAGGGCTGTGACCTCCGCCATCTTGGGAGCCTCCGTCCCGGAAGGCATCCGGCGCCCTGAGCCGGCCCATGCCTTCCCAGGAGGAAGCTTCGGGGGGCGGGACCAACCGGCCGGATCCCCAAGCCTCCCACCTGGGCCTGGGAGGCCATGGGGTGGCCGCCTGCCACCCCATTGCCTCCTGGGCATAAGCCTGAGGAGCCTGACCAGCCGGCTGGACCCCCGAGCCTCCCTCCTGGGCCTGGGAGGCCATGGGGTGACCACCTGCCACCAGATGCTTCCTAGGCAGATCACCCGGAGGGTCAGTGGGAGCTGTGGCCAGCCTGAAAACTGCCCTCAGCCCCTCACCCAGGCTTACCACACCCCCTGGGGTGAGGGTTCCCACTGGGGAGCTTGGCCAGCCTACAAACAGACATTGGCCCCTCACCCAGGCTGGCCAGGCACACCAGCAGGTGGACATCCCCAGAGGGATACCAGACTGCGAGAGGGCACAGGCCAGGCTGAGGGACACCCCCCCCCCCAGTGCACAAATTTTTGTGCACCGGGCCCCTAGTATGAATATAAAAGTAATTTAAATGGCAGGTAGGTCATAAGGCCATCAGACAAAAGTAAAAACTAGGTTTCTGATAAGTGGGGTTTCTTTCCATTTAGGGTAAGATTGATTTTGGGAGTGGGGCGGGGGATGTTCAAATAAAAGTGAAATGGCCTGGCTGGCATGGGTCAGTAGTTGAGCATTACCCTTTGAACCAGACAGCGGTTGCCAACTGGTGTTCTGCGGACCAATGATTGTCCGTGAGGCCCAAAAGGTTGGTGAACACTGGTTTAAGGAAACCTTTGGAGCAGCAGTCAACAACCAGTGGCCTGCAGACCACTGGTAGTCCATGAGGTCTGAAAGGTTGGCGACCACTGAACCAGGAGATCATGGTTTCATTTCCAGTCAGAGCATATGCCCGGGTTGCAGGCTCGATCCCTAGTGTGGGGTGTGCAGGAGGCAGCCAACCAGTGGTTCTCTCTCATCATTAATGTTCCTATCTCTCTCTCCTTCTCTCTGAATCAATAAAAATATATATTTAAAGAAAAGGTGAATTAGTTCTGAACAAGGCATCTAGTTGTCAGCAACAGAGAAACTGACAAGCTCTACTCTCTCCAAAGCAAGGAAATATTTATTTTTCTGGAACAGGAAATCTAGATGCTGAAGAAACAAGAGAGACAGAAAACAATAATAAATTTACTTGAAAGAAAATTGTTTCCAAGAGCAAAATTGGGCTACTGTGTAATAAATGTCTTTTGTAAGTGTACTTTTCAATACCTTTACTAAACGAGTGTCTGTGCTTGACTTCTACTTTTGAAAAAAATGGCTAACCAGTTACAAATATTAAAACTAAGAACTATATTCCTAATATTGTATGATTATATTAAATTATAACTTTATTTATAATTTAATATTGATTACAATATTACATTATTAAAGCCTCCCAAAATGTATTTATTTTTTAAATCCCCATCCTTGAGGATAACAGATGTCATGACTAAAACACAGAAAAGAAATATTCCTAAATGCCTTTTGTAGGGCATAGAAACAAAAGGAAATCCCTCAGTCCAGAAAAATATGTAATGGTGAAAAGCAAATTGCAAGTCAGTGTGGAAGCAATTGTCCTGCTGTGGAGTTTGCCAGGCCCAGGAATGTGAAGTCTTGGTTTTCTAGAGCTGCATGAATAGGCTGAAAGGCTTAGGCCTCACACATGGTGGGAAGTTAGAACCATGACTTTGTTTGCACATCAGAAGATCCTTTAGTTAGAATGAGCAAATGAAGCCAATAGGAAAACACAGTTCTCTTAGCCTCAGTTCTGGATAGGAGAAAAAGAAGTATCCTGCCCTCTCTGCCTCCAACTCTTCCCGAAGACATCTGAGAATTTGTAAAATCCCTTCTGCACACAGGTTTGGGATTTCAATGGCACTGCCCACATGCACGGAAAATTTAGAAAGTTAGCTTCCCTTCACCAAGGAAGCAATCTCTCTAAAGGAACCTCCCTTTACTCAGACTTCCCAGAATTTCCACAGATTTAGATCAGTCAAATATGAGTTCAGAAATCTAATATAATAAAAGAGAAACATGCAAATTGACCGTTACCACCAGCCAATCAGAGCGGCTGTATGCAAATTAACCCAGCCAAGATGGAGGCCAACAGCCATGGAGCTAGAGCAAACCAAAGGCTTCTGTTGCAACTGCCTGCCTAGGCTGGCTGAGCCTCTGCTCACGGCCACGCCCACCAGCCAATCAGAGCGG
>PVJC01005907.1:0-14840 GCA_004026665.1 Murina feae | reverse complement strand
TGCACTGGGGGGTGGGAGGGCTGGTGAGTGCAGGCCTGTATGTTTCCCACTGGAGGGCCCACGATCACACACGCCTAGTGGGCCCCCACCGCTGAGGGGACACACCTGGCGCAGAGCTGGGTGGCGAGCCAGGGGTGGACGCTGGTGCAAAATTCCTCAGTGGGGCCCTGCTGCTGAGCAAACACACTCAGGGTGGAGCCAGGCAGCGGACTGGCTTCGGATTCTCTGCACTGTGCAGCAGACGCTCCCGCATACCCTGTGGAGGCCTCTCGGGGGCAGATGAAAGTAGCGGAGCCTGGACGGGTGCTCCCACATGCCCCCGAGGAGGCCCCCGGGGCAGAGCCAGGCAGTGGACCCAGGATGGCTGCTACTGCAAGCCCCGTGGAGGACCCGCTCTCCTGCATGCCTGGTGGAGGCCCCCAGGGGGCGGAGCTCGGCAGCACACCCGGGACAGCTGCTCCTGGATGCCCCGAGGAGGCCCCCAGGCCAGACCCCTTCCCCCACTGAGCTGACACACCTGGCACAGCTATGCCGGCAGCGGAGGCTCCCAGTGCAGAGCCGCCCTGCCAGCCTCCATCTTGGCTGGGTTAATTTGCATACAGCCGCTCTGATTGACTGGTGGGCCTGGCCGTGAGCAGAGGCTCAGCCAGCCTAGGCAGGCAGTTGCAACAGAAGCCTTTGGTTTGCTCTAGCTCCATGGCTGTTGGCCTCCATCTTGGCTGGGTTAATTTGCATACAGCCGCTCTGATTGGCTGGTGGGCGTGGCTTAGGTGTCTGGGTAATGGTCAATTTGCATATTACTCTTTTATTATATTAGATTAATGTAGCTAGAAATTAGATATGGTGACATATGAAAACAAAACCTCATAAATATTCATTTCAATAACTTGGCAGTCTCAAAGTGGTTTAAATTAGGATGTGGGATTCAAGTGTTAAACTCATTTATTAAAAAAAAAGAAGGTAAGAAAATGAGATTATTGCAAACAGTCTGATATTTTGCAGAGAAATAAATGTAAAAATTTAGCCCTGGCCAGGTAGCACAGTTGGTTAGAGCATTGTCCTGATATGCCAAAATTGTGGGTTCAGTCTCTAGTGAGGACACATACAAGAATGGAACAATAAATCAAGATTTCTCTCTCTCTCAAATCAATTTAAAAAATAATCTTGTAAAATGTATTTAAAAAATAAATCCCATTTGTAATTAAACATAATATAAGGCCATTATGCCTATAAACTTTTTGGAATAGTATGCTTCTTCTAAGTTGTTGTAGAACTATGTTAACTTATGCATTTATTGTATCAAATAATGTTTGTCAGTGGCTTGGATAAGAGCATGTTTGATTTCATTTCATCTTAATAACCCATGTTTAAAATAAATTATTGTTAATTTGCTTCCTGTGGATACCATAGATATGTGTAAAGCTCTGTGAAACCTGAGAACTGGCATGCAAAATGATGGGTGGGATAATAAGTTGTAATAAATGTCATGTATTAATCTGCTCAGACTGCCATAACAAAATAACATAGACTCATAGATTGGGTGGCTCAAAACAGAAATTTTATTTTTGGTCACAGTTCTGGAAGTCTAAAATCAAAATACTGATACGTTAGATTTCATTCTAAGGCCTCTTCTCTTGATTTTTAATCTGCCACCATTTGTCTGTGTGCTCAGATGACTTCTCCTGTATGTGCAAGGAGAGAGACCTCTGGTGTTTCTTCTTTTGTGGTTGTTGTCTAATCCTCACCTGAGGATATGTTTTTTTGATTTTAGAAAAAGCTGAAGGGAGAGAGGGGGAGGGAGGGGCAGACAGAGGGATGGAGGGATAGAGACATGGAGACGGACATTGATCAGGTACCTCCCAAACACTCTCCGACTGGGGATAGACCAAAGATTGAACCTGAAACCTTGGTATGTGCCCTGACCAGAAATGTAATCTGCCACCCTTTGGTGCATGGGAAGATGCTCTAACCAACTGACCCACCCAGCCAGGGCTGGTGTCTCTTCTTGTAAGGACACTAATCCCATCAGAATAGGGATGCACCCTCATGACCTCCCAAAAGCCCCATATCTAAAAGCATCACCTTGGAGGTTAGAACTTCAACATATTGATATATTAGTTGATATAACAATTGGAGGGACACAAAATTCAGTCTATAACATGTAAGAAGGGAGTGACTAAACCATTCCAAATACACAAATTTGTAGTAAGTAATATGCCTTTGTATCAATTATTTCTTATAGGAGGTTTCTGTAAGTAACATAAAGATGAACTTGATATTTTTCTTGTTCTCTGGACATTTATAGTGTAGTGGAGAAGCCAAATATATATGGATCCAGGTTTTATATGAGGTGCATTAATAGAAATACAAACTAATATGCTATAATAATAATAGAAATACAAACTAAATGTTTTTTCACTGCTCAGAAGGGGGAAAGATTGGGTTTGCCTGAGATGGCAAGTATTGATGTCACCTCTGCTTGCTCCTAAAGCTTGAGTGGAAATGTTATAGTACCCTTACATGAGAGGACAAACTTATGCTATTGATATTAAATCCAGTTTAAATAAGCATAAAGCACATATTAATTCATCTTCAGTATGACTTGCTACTTTACCATTTTGCAAATTTACACACACGCACACACACACTAGGGGTAGGGGCCTGGTGCACAAAATTTGTGCACTTGGGGTGGGGGGTCCCTCAGCTTGGCGTGTGCCCTCTCGCAGTCTGAGACCCCTCAGGGGATGTCCACCTGCTGGTGTGCCTGGCCAACCTGGGTGAGGGGCTGATGGCTGTGTACAGGCTGGCCAAGCCCCCCCAGTGGGGACCCTCACCCCATGGGGGTGTGGCCAGCCTGGGTGAGGGGCTGAGGGCTGTTTTCAGGCTACCCACAGCTCCCATTGACCCAACATCCAAGCAAGGCTGGCTAGAATCAGGTTTCTGGGGTTTATTTATCTTCTATAATTGAAACTTTGTTACCTTGAGCCAAGGCCTAGGCAGGCAATGGAAGCCTCCTGTTTGCTTCAGCTCTGTGACTTCTATAATTGAAACATTGTTGCATGAGCAGAGGCCTGCCGGCCTAGTCAGGCAGTTGCAATGGAAGCCTTCTACTTGTTCCAGCTCCATGGCTGCTGGCCGCCATCTTGGCTGGGTTAATTTGCATACAGCTGCTCTGATTAGCTGATGGGCATGGCTTGGCTGGTGGGCGTGGCTTGGGTGTCTTGGAGCGATGGTAAATTTGCATATTACTCTTTTATTAGATTAGATGCCTGAAGACAGCCATAAGTATGATCAATTGAAAAAAAAAGGATTTTATTATTATTTGTGCTTTTACTCTCCTTTCAATACATATTTGATGGAATTTTTTTATTTTTCTTACTGAAACATGTTAATACATTGATAAATAAGGTTGTATAGAGGTATGTAATAAGTAGTCATGTATCTGTCCTACACAAAATTGCCCATTAAGCCTATTATTCTGTAATGTATAATCCCTAAATTTGGATCTGTAAAAATTATTATTGTCCTGGTTTGAGAAAACAATCTTTTCTTAAAAGTCCCACTTACCTCCTCGGTTTATAAGCTGTTAAAGAGGAGAATTTAGACACTAATAGAGTTCTCTCTCTCGACTAAGCAATCCAGGATATATGCTGTGAATTTGAACTTTTCCCTTCTTGCAAAATAAATGCATCATTATTGCAAAACTGTGTGTTTTTTTTAGAAAATAAAGCCAAGCAATAAGAAGAAAATTCAAATGCCACTAATTTCTCTCAGAGTTATCACTGTGTATTCTCCCAGTCACTGTCTGTGAATATATATGATGTGTAACTCACCAAATATATGGTTTTCTTCATCTATAGGGTGTCCCAAAAATGTATATATGTACTATGAATAATTAGAAAAGTGGCGTTTATTAGAATATATTTCATTTTCAAAATGGAGCTATCAGCTCTTACAGTGTGTATCCATTTTGGGGTATATTAACACATTTTACTGTCAATATTCTTTCACTGCCTACTCACACAATTTCATTGTGTCAATGTACTTTAACTTGATTAGTTGTATAACATTTGGATATTTAAATTATTTTTTCCTCTATTATAAACAACCCAGTGATGAAAATACCTGTAATTCAATCTTTCACACATTCTTCCTTAACTCTCTAAAATGGATGTCCACAAGTGAAATTGATGACCGTATTAAGCACATTTAGAAACTTTCCTACAGTTCATAATTGGATTCCAAAAAGATTGTGTTCATGTATGCTGTAAACAGAGCAGATGAGTCCCTATTTGTCTGAATCCTCACTGGGTTACAGCGTACTTCAGATGGTATCACTCTGTTGAAAGACCCAGGTGCCAGTCTTAAAATAAATCAGACCAGTAAAGTGTGTGTTGAGCTCATTTTGGTTGGGTTTGCTTTCAAGTCTGTTTCTGCCTTTCTAACACTTAAACATTAAGTCAGCTTATAAAATTCAATAAGCACATCAACTTTATTCTTTATTTACTATATGGAAATAGGTGTCATTGATATAACTATGAGGAAATATTTGCAAAATCATAAGTTTCAAACATGAATTCTGATACACAAAGGCAAATAATTTGTCATTTTGTCCTTAAGTATCACTTTTTTCCTAATAAAAAGGGTTGAACTTTTACTGTCGTCACCTGTGATGGCAAACAAAACATCCAGTGGTGGTATTAAGCCCTATTCCGAATCAGTAGGAATTACTTGGTCTATAGAAATTGATAAAAGGATAATGATAGGGATAAATTGAAAAGTGTCCAGCTGCCTTCTATATAACAGTTAGGGCTCAAACATCTACTAATTTAATCAGTCTTTAAATTTATTTATTTTTAATTTGGAATAAGTGTTTAGTATCTTATAGAATGTAAGATAGTATCTACAATCTTTGAATCTTCGTGATGTTTCTTCCAGGATTGGTTTAATATGATTTGAAGTGGTCAATTAAATAAGCCCTTCTATTATTCTGGCTGAATAATGATTTGATTTTCCAAGCCTACTAATCCATTATTTTAATTAGCATGAAACTCATAAAAAAAGAAAGAAAAAGAAAACCTAAATAGGCTTTAAAGGATGTTAAAATGCCTGAAATAAATACTACAATAGCAATTATCAAAAGGAAAGACAATAACTCTCGTTCGTGTAATAAAGGAGAACTGCTTTCATAGAAAATAATTACAGCAATAAATGCACACTTTAGGTCTCTTTCAGAGTGTTAGTACCGCTTGGATTGCCGCCACCTTTAGGAAGATACTTGGGAATGCAGGTGACAAGGAAGACATTTATTGATTTATTCAGTCCAATCTGTAGACTTCACATAGAAGCAACAATCTAGTGTGAATTGGAAACCACCAAAGGCTCTTATCAATGAAAGAAAGGAAAAAAAATCTAAATATCCATTTGTATTTTGGGAAGGCATATCAGAGGCAATTTCTTGATCCGAAGAAGCTATTTCAGTGTTGAAAGAATATAAGGCACCACAGCAAAGTGGAGGGATGGATTATTTATATGTCTAATTATATATTACTAAATCTAGTGTCACAGAAAGCATCAAAATATGGAGAATTTTGGGAAGGCTACATATGCAGCAAAGTATTGAGAATTAAATACATAACTATTAATTAAACACTTTGTAAGCAGGCATTTTCCCACCACTGTGTGGTAGCGTTCGAAACACTTTCCTTTGTGCAGGGGCACATTACAAAACTTGCACCTGTACCACGTTTCACTGCGTAGTTTATGAGCGGCACACACACGACAACAACGTAAAACATTTTTATTTTTGCCGATTCCAACTAGAGGTTCCAATGTATGCCATTGACAGTCTCCCTGGTGGATCTGAGTTTACTCGTTTCCCGCAAAAATTAATACTCTTAATGTGTTTTTCACATTGTTTTTATTTTCTTCTCACCTATTGACTTTTGAATCATGTCAATCCCTTATTCTAAAATGTCTTTACTTTATCTTTTTGGATTATAAACAGTACTAGAGGCCAGGTGCACCAAATTCATACACTTGGGGGGTACCCTCAGCTCAGCCCTCGCTCTCTCACAGTCTGGGAGCCCTCGGGGGATGTCAGACTGATGGCTTGGGGAAAGACAACCAACACCACTGCTGCGCTTGCTATCTGTGAGCCTGGCTTCTGGCTGAGCAGCACTCCCCCTGTGGAGCACACTGACCACCAGGGGGCAGCTCCTGTATTGAGCGTCTGCCCCCTGATGGTCAGTGTGCGTCATAGTGACTGGTCATTCCACCATTCAGTTGATTTGCATATTAGCTTTTATTATATAGGATTCTAACTAAACCTCTATGCATATTTTAAATGTTTCTTTTATTGAAGATTAATTATTAGAATAGTTAGGATGACATAAGTGAATCGTGCAGGCATGGAATAGACAGGTGAGTGTATAAGAAGCAACAGGTCTCAGTTTCACTTTGAATATTTCAGAGGAATTCTCTAGGAATCAATAGATTTCCATGGGAAGGGTCCCCAAGTGTTGAAACCACCTGAATCAGATTCGTGCAGCAGTTCTCAACTTGTGGATCATGACCCCTTAGGTAGTCAAATGACCCTTTCACAGGGGTCACCTAAGACCATCCTGCATTCAGATATTTACATTACAATTCATAAGAGTAGCAACATTACAGTTATAAAATAGCAACGAAAATAATGTTGTGGTTGGGTCACAACATGAAGAACTGTATTTAAAGGATCAGAAGGTTGAGAACCACGAGATTAGTGCATAATTATGAGAGGAAAAGTCTGTTCAGTTTCTTGTCAAAAAGATGCTGAGCTGAAGACCTGAATGAGGTTTTTTAAGGTGTGCTTTCAGTAATAACACCTGTGGAGTGAGACAAAGAGGATTGGGCAGGAAGACCAGGTGAACATCATGCAGCTTATCCCACAGGCATCTCTGAAGTTAGTACAGCCATTCAGCATTTCCCTTATTGAGATAAGTTAGCTGACAGGCTTGGTATCCCTGCATTGACCAGTATGGAAATGGGACAAACCTTCGGCAGGCAGTTCCTTTTTAAAATTAAATTTATTGTTGTGACATCTATCTACACTAATAAAAGAGAAACATGCAAATTGGTGTCACTCCACTACACCCTAAGCCATGCCCACCAGCCCATTAGAGCGACTATATGCATATTAACCCAACCAAGATGGCAGCCAGCAGCCACAGAGCTGGAGCAAGCAGGAGGTTTGGTTGACCCAGCAATGAAGAAAGCCAAGCTTCCCACCTGCCCTGGCTGGCTGTGGCCTCTGTTCTAGGCAACAAAGTTTCAATTATAGAAGATAAATAAATCCCAGATACTTGCTTCTAGCCAGCCTCGCTGGGAACTTGGGTGGCTGGGAGCCATAGCCAGCCTGCAAACAGCCATCAGCCCATCACCCAGGCTGGCCAGGCACTCCAGCGAGGAACCCCATCCTGAAGGGTCTGTGGCCAATCTACAAACAGCCATCTGCCCCTCACCAGGTGGTCAGGCACCCCAGCGGGGGCACCCACCTTGAAGAGGCTGTGGCCAGCCTGCAAACAGCCATCAGCCACTCACCCAGGCTGGCCAGGAACCCCAGAGGGACCCCCACCCTGATCCGGGACACCCTTCAGGGCAAACCAGCTGACCCCCACCCATGCACCCAGGCCTCTTATTCTATATAATAAAAGGGTAATATGCAAATTGACCCTAACAGCAGAACCACTGGGAATGACTGGTCACTATGACACACACTTACCACCAAGGGGCAGATGTTCAATGCAGGAGCTGCCCCTGGTGGTCAGTGCACTCTCACAGGGGGAGCTCTGCTCAGCCACAAGCCAGGCTGACAGCTGTCAGTACAGTGGTGGTTGGGGGAGCCTCTCCTCTCTCCTCGGCAGTGCTAAGGATGTCTGATTGCAGCTTAGGCCTGCTTCCTGCTGGCAGAGGGACATCCCCCAAGGGCTCCCCTGCTGCCAGAGGGATGTCTGACTGTCAGCTTAGGCCTAATGCCCCGGGGAGTGGGCCTAAGCCAGCAGGTGGACATTCCTCAAGGAGTCCCAGACTGCAAGAGGGCACAGGCTGGGCTGAGGGTCTCCCCCCCCGCCCCACCGAGTGCACACAATTGTGCACCGGCCCTCTAGTCTAATCTAATAAAAGAGTAATATGCAAATTAACTCATCTAAGATGGTGGCAGCCACGGAGCTGGATTTGCCCCGGGCAGTGGATGAAGCCAGAGTCCTGCGAGCCCTGAGCTCTACTCAAGGCTACAAAGTTTCAATTATAGAAGATAAACAAACCCCAGATACAAGCAGGGGACCAAGACAACAAAGTTTCAATTATAGAAGTTAAATAAATCTCAGATACCTGTTCCCAGCCAGGCACCCCAGTAGGTACCCTCACCCCATTGGGGCTGTGAGCAGCCTGAAAATGGCCCTCAGCCCCTCACCCAGGCTGGCCCAGCATGCCAGCAGGTGGACTGTGAGAGGGCACAGGCCGGGCTGAGGAACACCCCCCCACCCCCAGTGCACAAATTTTTGTTCACCGGGCCTCTAGTGTATATATAAAAGGCTAATACATTAAATGTCCCTCTGCCTATCGGTTGATCACTATGATGTGCACTGACCACCAGGAGGCAAACTCTCAATGCGGAAGCTGCCAAGCTGCAGTGACTTGGCAGTGGGGTTCTCGGATGACGCACCCCATAACAGTGAAGAGGGAGCCCTATTCCTCACGGGGCAAAACGATTCCACCTCCAGGTGTGGGTTATGTTGTTGCTGGGGCACTGTCAGCCCCGAATCTGGTTTACTGCACACATGCATTTGCGTTCCACAACTTATAGGACAGCAACCTTGCAGAGTGCCCTCTCTCACTCTAGAACCTCTCTGGGGATGTCAGAGAGCTCAATCCCTGCAGGCCAGGCTGAGTAACTCCACCTACCAGAGGGACCCTGCTCACTTATCTGACGTCAGGGAGGGACTGTGAGAGGTTGGCTCTAGGGTGTGTCTAGCCAGTCTGGTTCAGTCCCGCCCCACCGGCCATCTTCTACTTAATTTTCTTTCAATGTGCATGAATCTGTGCACTGGGTCACTAGTCCTATATAATAAAAGGCTAATATCCAAATCTATCAAAAGGCAGAACAACTGGTTGCTATAATGTGTGCTGACCACCAGGAGGCAGATGCTGAATGCAGGAGCTGTCCTCTGGTGGTCAGTGCTCCAGAAGCCAGGCTCATGGCTGGTGAGTGGAGCTGCAGTGGCAGGAGCCTCTCCTAAGCCATCAGTAGGACATCCCCCAAGGCCTCCCGGACTTTGAGAGGGTGCAGGCCAGTCTGAATCCCCCACACCCCACCTAAGTGCATGAATTTCATAAACCAGGCCTCTAGTTGATTAATAAATATATGGGTTTCAAGTGTTCATTTCTATGATACATGATCTGTATATTCCATTCTGTGCTCACCACCCAAAGTCAAATCATCTTCTGTCATCATATATTTGACCTCCTTTACAGTTTTCTACCCCCCAACCCCTTCCCTCTGGTAACCACAACACTGTTGTCAGTGTCTATGAGTTTCAGTTTTATATCCCACATATGATATAAATCAGAGAGTTCTTAGCTTTTTCTGATAGACTTATTTCACTTAGCATAATATTCTCATGGCTCATCCATGTTGTTGCAATGGCAGTATTTCATCTTTACTATGGTATTCCATAGTATATATGTACCATATCTTCATTATCCAGTCATCTATCAGAGGACACTTTGGTTGTTTTCAGGTTTGGGCTACCATGAATAATGCTGCAATGAACATAGGGGTGGATATATCTTAGTTAATATCTTCTACCCAGAAGAGGGATTGTTGTTTCATATGGTAACTCTATTCTTAATTTTTCGAGGAACATTCATATTGTTTTCCATAGTGGTTGTACCAGTTTACATTTTCACCAGTAATTAATGAGGTTTTCTTTTTCTGTACAACCTCTTCAACACTTATTATTTGTCTTGTAGATAATAGCAATTCTAACAGGTATGAAATGGTATCTTATTGTAGTTGTGATTTACATTTCCCTAATAGCTAGTGAAGTTGAGCCTCTTTTCATATATTTGTATGTAATGTTGAGAGAAGTGTCTGTTTAGGTTCTCTGTTCATTTTTTAATTGAATTTTTCATTTGTTTGGTATTGAGTTGTATGTTATATTTTGAATATTAACCCCTTGTTGAAGCTGTTATTTGAAAATGTCTTCCCCCATACAGTTGATTGTCTATTATTGTTTTTGTTTAATTTTTTGTTGTTGCTTGTTTTTTTGTTTGTTTGTTTGTTTGTTTTTTTAGAGAGAAGAAGGAAGAGAGAGAGATAGAAACATCAGTAATAAAAGAGAATCAGTGATCAACTGCCTCTTACTTGCCCACTGTTGGGAATGGAGACTTAAACCTTGGCATGTGCCCTGACCAGGAATTAAACCCTGACCTCCTGGTTCATGGGTCAGTGCTCAACCATTGAGCCACAGTGGCTGGTAAATTACTTTGTAGTTTTGGTGGAGGTTTCTTTTGCTATGCAGAATCTTTTTAGCTTAATAAATTCCCATTCATTTTCTTTTGCATTTACTTCCCTTGCCTTTGGGGTCAAATTCATAAAATTTTCTCTAAGACTCAGGTCCATAAGTTTAGCACCTACGTTTTCTTCTAAGTAATTTATTGTTCAAACCTTATATTTAGGTTTTTGATCCACTTTAAATTAATTTTTGTACATGGGACAAACTATAGTCTAGTTTCATTATTTTGCATGTGGTTTTCCCACTTTCCCAGCACCATTTGTTGAAGAGGATTTCTTTTTTCCATTGTGTATTTTAGGCTTTATCTCAAAAAATTATTTACCCATATATATGTGTTTTATTTCTGTGCTCTCAGTTCTGTTCAAATGGTCTGTGTCTGTTTCTCTGCCAGTACCATGCTGTTTTGATTATCATTGCTCAGTAATATAATTTGAAGTCAGGTAGTGTGATACCCTGGCTTAATTCTTTTCCCTGAGGATTGCTTTTGCTACTCAGGGTCTTTTGTGGTTTTATACAACTCTGGTGATTTTTTGTTCTGTTTTTTTGAAATGTCATTGGAATTTTTTATGGGAATTGTATTGAATCTGTATATTGCTTTGGATGACATGGCCATTTTAACTAGATTTTTACAATCCATGAACATGGAATAACTTTCCATTTCATGTGTTTTTTTAAATCTCTTTTAATAACGCTTTGTAGTTTTCAGTATATTGGTGGTTCACATTGTTTGTTAAGTTTATTCCTAGGTGTTTTATTCTTTTTGTTTCATTTCCAAAAAGAATGGCTTACTTTTCTTTTTCTGAAAATTTATTTGTACTAGAAAAAGACATTGTCTTTATTGTACTGGACAGTATACAAATCTACCATTTTCTCTGAGAGATACATATTTCTGTCTTTCAACATTATTAGCTACAAATTCTTGAAAAGAAAGTTCAGAACAAAAGCAATCAGTACCTGTTGGAAGACATGCCAAAATGCAAGAGACCTGTGGAGCATTGTCACCCAACATCAAATAATTGACATGTAGTGTGAGGGAGAGTTAAACCCTGATTGTTGTGAGTCTTGAGATTTTTGGGGTCATTTGTAACCATAGCATAATTTAGACTATCTTGGATAGTATACCTAGATATGCTGATTTAGGTATCCCAGAAACCTCCAGGAAAATTATTTACTAGGGGTCCAGTGCATGAATTTGTGCACCTTGTAAGGAACTGTGGACTGCGAGGCTGTGGTGGACACAGGGGTGGGTCTTGGTCCATCCTCCATGCCCTTGCCTGACACCTCTCATTGCAGCCCCAGCAACCACTGCTCCCATGGGCTAACGCACCCGCCTTGCTCTCACCCATTGCCAGCACTGAGTGATGGGGACCAGCGCCGGGGGACTGCAGCAGGTGCAAGCAGGGCTGCTGCTGTTAGCAGGTGTGAGAGGCAGAGGTGGAGAAGCCCCTTGGTGGTCAACACACGTCATAGCAACTGGTTGTTCAGTTGTTTCACCATTTGGTCTATTTACATATTTGCCTTTTATTATATAGGGTTTATTTTTATTAATTTTATTTTTATTACTTTAGAGAGGAAGGGAGAGAGAAAAATCGATTTGTTGTTCCACTTATTTATGCATTCATTAGTTAATTCTTGTGGCCTGACAGAGCATCAAAATTGCAATCTTGGCTAATTGGGACAATGCTCTAACCAACTGAGCTACCTGGCCAGGGCCAGGAAAATTTTTATATAACTACATACAAATACTTATTTTTCCTTAGGTAGAAAGTTTATACCATTTTTAAGAATTTGAAAAGTTATGATTTCCTCCCCCCCCACACACACACACAAAATCTAAAATAAGCCAAACGTATTTGATTTTTCATTTATATCTAATCAGAGTGGAAGTGAGTTTAAAAAAATTCAAAAGGAAATATACATAAGTGCTATGAAGATGGAAAGTCCCTTTGGAAACTGGCAATTTTCTATTAATAAACTTGATTTCTGATTAATTCATACTAATACTTTATGATACTCAAAAGGCATTAAAATGTTTAATTGTTATATTTGGAATATGAATGTTTTTTAACCGGTCACATAATATTCATTTGGGTTGTATTTTTCCCTTTCTAAAATATTTGAGATAACACACATTGGTTTTAAAATAAAATGACTGAAATGAGAAAATATAAGCCAAGTATTTATATGTGCATAGAAGACTACCGACTGTCTCCTAACTTTCTTTTACTTATAGTTAGATTACTCAGTGAAATGGTTCTGAGTAGAAGGATTTTTTTTTTAAATCTGGAAGTATTTTAATCAAATTAAAAAGTCAAATAATATGAGTGTGGGGTAGAGTGGAGAGAGAGAGATAGAGAGATAGAGATAGAGATAGAGATAGAGATAGAGAGAGAGAGAGAGAGAGAGAGAGAGAGAGAGAATATGAGGATGAATTCAATTTATGTGCAAGAAAGGGAAATGTGTGTATTATTATACTAACTAGAGGCCCGGTGCATGAATTCATGCACCAGTGGGGTCCCTCAACCTGGCCTGTGGGATTGGCCCAAAACCAGCTCTCCAGCATCTCCTGAGGGATCCTGGATTATGAGAGGGACCCCACCAGTGCACGATTGGGGCCGGGGAGGGATGTTGGATACAGGAAGTTGGCCAGCCAGGGAGGGACCATGGGAGGGCTCCAGGGCATGTATGGCCTGTCTCACTCAGTCCTGATTGGTTGGACCCCAGCAGTAAGCTAACCTACTGGTCGAAGTATCTGCCCCCTTGTGGTCAGTGCATATCATAGCAAGCAGTTGAGTAGCCTTAGCATATCATTAGCATAGTACATTTTGATTGGTTGAACAGCTGACCGGTGACCGGACACAGCATATTAAGCTTTTATTATATGGGACCAGTGACCCATTGCACGAGACCCGGGATCCTTTCCCGTCCCCAACCCCCCTGCGCTGTGGGACTGCCTCGAGTCCCGGAGTCCCATCCAGCATGACCGGTGCACCACAGGATGGCTTCGAGTCCTGGAGTACCACCCTGATGCCCCGCCTCTGGGCCACACTCAATGGCTGCTGGGCCCTACCCCCACAACATGCACGCAGTGCTGCAGAAACCCCGGCAGATGCCGTGTGAAGCAGACACTAGGACCCCTGTGGCATGCATGCATGGGGCCATGGAAACCCCCAGCAGAAGCTACATGAAGGAGCTGCTGGGACCCCAGTACCCCTGCAGGGCTGCAGAAACTCTGGTGGAAGCTGTGTGAAGTGGCCACTGGCCCCACTGCCCTACTCCCACTGTGTGCCCCGCCATTTTGTGACGACGTTACAGCGTGAGGGTCAATTTGCATATTACCTCTTAATTATATAGGATAGTATATTAATGTCTCTGGCTATGGCAGCAGCCACATAATCCAAATCAAATATTAAGTTTAGAGGATTAGGAGAGGGGCAGGGAGCAGAGTGAATCTAGAGTGAGAGGGGCAAGCCAAGTCAGTGTCCATGAGGAAATGTAAAGGTTAAAATTTCAGAGAAGCATGCATCGAGTGATCGCAGTGGGCCCAGGGGAAGTTGCCATCAGGCAGGGAGGCCTTGGGCTCTCAGATAGGCAGTTAGGCGCTAAGACAGTCACTGCCTCTGTGAAGGAGACACAGCCATTTTCTAGAACAGCCCTGGGCTCCGCAGCTCTTACCCCACCTTGTGAGTAGGTTTGGCTCTAGTGTTGAAGCACCGAAAACATGGAAAACAGTGTAGATAAGGGGATCTTAAGATGGAGTTCTGGAATTTGGGAAACATTAATATCTTAGGAACTTCTCATTGAAATTGAGAATTTTATTCCAAATAAATGTAGGCAACAAACTACAAAAGTATTACTATGAGCACTTCCTGTATCTTTATCACCAGTAGAAACCAGATATTTTTATATCACAGCATACTTATTGCATATATCTCAAAGTATCTAAACTAATAAAAGCGAAATATTAAAATTAACCGTTTCTCCGAGACAGGGTAAGCCACGCCCACCAGCCAATCAGAGCGGCTGTATGCAAATTAGCCCAGCCAACATGGCGGCCGCCACTCACGGACCTGAGTAAACAGCCGTTTCCATTGCGGCAGCAGCGAAAGTGAAGCTTCGCCCCTCAGCTCAGCTCCGATTAAACTGCCTCTAGCAGTTTTGAAACATTGTAACAATCATAGAATCCTCCGGAGCTGAAGGAAAGAGCAGCTCCAGCCTAACCAGTAAAAGTAACAATTGTTTCATTATAGACTCTGCGAGGTGAGGCAGAGGAGGCTTCGTTAG
>PVJC01005906.1:0-57021 GCA_004026665.1 Murina feae | reverse complement strand
GTGGGCCTGTATCCTGTGCCTTTTGGACTCACCTTTGCCCGCTAGAGCCCTGGAGGGCAGCTCTCTGGATAATTAGCTGGTAAGTTTCTGGAAGCAGTCCCGCTTCCTCCAAGATTTTCTCATGTGTTATGGTTTAGTGCTTCTTCTCTCTAGAAACCCACCTCAGGGCATTTCACAATGTCTCTGTGCCATTTTTATTTTGGGTCCTAACCCTGACAATTCCTGGGTATCCTGAGGCTTCTGGACATTCTGTTCTGAGACTGAGTCTGTGCACAGGCTGCTTCAAACCATCGACACCAGCTTGACTTTGATCATTTTCATATGTGCTTCTGTCAAGCCACACCCTCCCAGTTTGTTAGAGTGTAGTTTGGTATTCAGGTTGATATGTGGACATTTGCACTTGAAATGCAGAATCTGATCATTTATTTCCATCTATCTAGTTAGATTTGGATCCAGGCATTGCATCCACTCTAACCAAATCAGCCCTAGAATTGTGTTTATATTCATGCCTAATAATTTCTCAATCTTAACCCCTTCTACAATTGCTATTTATGCAAAACTATCAAAAGTTGTCTGAACTAGCTATGTTCTCTCTTACTGCTGTGCTCTTAAACTGGCTGTGACCTATCACAAATGCCCTTCCCTCTCTCAGTGCATCTTACCAGTCCTTCTGGGGTCACTTCCTCCAGGGACCCTTCCCCAACTTCTGCAGGTCAGGTGGGAAGACCTTCTGTGTTGTCCAACACCATGAGCTTACCTCTTGACAGTTTTTATTATACTGTGTGAACTTACAAATGACAGAAATTATGAATTCATCACTGCATCACCAGCACCTAATACATTACAGACACTGAGCACATTTTGTAAATTGATGAACAAATAAACAAAGAAGTGATCTGGAACCTTGAAGGCCATTCCAAGGAATCCACCAATGAGTAGTATGGACAGTATATAACTGAGTTGTGCCCATAATATGCCACAATCAGTTGAATTTTAGAGAGTTAAAGCTGCCATGAATGGAGGCTGAGTATATTGAACTAGAGGTCTGGTGCACAAAAATTTGTGCACTGGGGGGGGGGGGGAAGGTGGTCCCTCAGCTCGACCTGTGCCCTCTCGCAGTCTGGGACCCCTCAGGTGATGTCCACTTGCCAGATGGAGCAGGCCTAAGTTGCAGTTGGATATCCTTAGGGCTGCTAAGGAGGTGGGAGAGGCTCCCCCAACCACTGCTGTACTGGCAGCTGGCAGCCTGGCTTGTGGCTGAGCAGAGCTCCCCTTGTGAGAGCACACTGACCACCAGAGGGCAGCTCCTGCATTGAGTGTCTGCCCCCTGGTGGTCAGTGTGTGTCACAGTGACCAGGCATTCCCAGTCATTCTGCTGTTAGGGTCAATTTGCATATTACCCTTTTATTACATAGGATAGAGGCCTGGTGCATGGGTGGGAGCCTGCTGGTTTGCCCTGAAGGGTATCCTGGATCAGCGTGAGGGTCCTGCTGGAGTGCCTAGCCAGCCTGAGTGAGGGGCTGATGGCTGTTTCTAGGCTGGCCACGCCCCCGGGCTACCCAATTGAAACTTTGTAGCCTTGAGCGAAGCCCAAGTCTGGCTGGAAGCCTGGGTTCCCCCTAGCAACACAGGCTCTCATCCCATCTTTGAGCAGATGTCACGGCCAGCTGGAAGAAAGTATCTGGGATTTATTTATCTTCTATAATTGAAACTTTGTAACCTTAGCAGAGCCCACTGCCAGCCAGGATAGGTGGGAAGCTTGGCTTCTCCATCTCTGGGGGCAACCTAAGCCTCCTGTTCGCTCCAGTTCCGTGGCCACTGCCATCTTAGTTGGGTTAATTTGCATACTCACTCCTGATTGGATGGTGGGCGTGGCTTGTGGATATAGCAGAGTGACAGAGTGATGGTAAATTTGCATGTTTCTCTTTTATTAGTGTAGACTAGGGGCCTGGTGCACAAAAATTTGTGCACTCGGGGAGAGGGGTCCCTCAGCCTGGCCTGTGCTCTCTTGCAGTCTGGGACACCTTGTGGGGGAGATGTCCACCTGCTGGTGTGCCTGGCCAGCCTGGGTGAGGGGCTGAGAGCCATTTTCAGGCTGCCCACAGCCCCTTCAGGGTTTGTGCACTGGGGGGGGTGGGAGGGCTGGTGAGTGCAGGCATGGATGTTTCCCACCAGAGGGCCCATGATCGCACATGCCTGGTGGGCCCCCACTGCTGAGGAGACACACCTGGCACAGAGCTGGGTGGCAAGCCAGGGGCGGACGCTGGTGCAGGATTCCTCGGTGGGGCCCTGCTGCTGAGCGAACACACTCAGGGTGGAGCCGGGCAGTGGACTGGCTTCGGATGCTCTACACTGTACAGCAGATGCTCCTGCATGCCCTGAGGAGGCCCCCGGGGGGTGGACCAAGGCAGCGGACCCTGGATGGGTGCTCCCACAAACCCCCAAGGAGGCCCCCGGGGAGGAGCCACACAGGGGACCCAGGACAGGTGCTCCTGGATGCCCCACGGAGGCCCCTGGGACAGAGCCAGGCAGCAGACCCAGGACAGCTGCTCCTGCACACCCTGCAGCGGCCCCCGGGGCGGAGCCAGGCTAAGAACCCAGGACGGCTGCTCCTGCATGCCCCATGGAGGCCCCCAGGGGACGAAGCTAGGCAGCGGACCCTGGATAGGTGCTCCTGTACATCCCGCAGAGGCCCTTGAGGGGCGGATACAGGCAGTGGACCCAGGATTGCTGCTCCTGCAAGCCCCGTGGAGGCCCCCGCTCTCCCACATGCCTGGTAGAGGCCCCCGGGGGGCCGAGCCATGCAGTGGACCCAGGATGGGTGCTCCTGGATGCCCCGAGGAGGCCCCGGGCCACCCCCCTCCCCCCACTGAGCTGACACACCCGGCACAGCTGGCTCCCAGTGCAGAGCCGCCCTGCCAGCCTCCATCTTGGCTGGGTTAATTTGCATACAGCCGCTCTGATTGGCTGGTGGGCATGGCTTAGGCATCCCAAAGAAACGGTCAATTTCAATATTATGCTTTTATTAGTTTAGATAATTGAAACACTGTTGCTTTAAGCTGAGGCCTAGGCAGGTAATGAAACCTCCTGTTTGTTTCAGCTCAGTAGCTTCTATAATTGAAACATTGTAACCATGATCAGAGGCTCAGCCAGCCTAGGCAGGCAATTGTAATGGAAGCCTCCAGTTTGCTCTAGCTCCGTGGCTGCTGGCCTCCATCTTGGCTGAGTTAATTTGCATATAGCCGCTCTGATTGGCTGGGAAGTGTGGCGTGGCGGGTGGGCATGGTTGGGTGTCTCAGGTGATGGTCAATTTGCATATTACTCTTTTATTATTTTAGATGGGCAGAGATTAGAGGTAGTTAATTCAGCAGCAAGACAATCAAGGCCAAATGGTAGCATGGAGTCAGAGAGGAAAGAGCAGAAAGGGTGCGACTTGGTGATGAATCCAATGGGGGAGAATGATGGCAAAAGATGACTCCTGGATGGCTCAATTCCATTCTGAGTTAAGTTACCTATTGAATAAAAGCCTGAAAGCATTTTGCTGACTCTATCCATTCTGTAAACAAGTAGCTGATTCAAAAAACCTGGAATCACCTCAGTTGCTTTTAAAGCAATACAAATTCTGAGGCCTCACCTGAGACCTACTGAATCAGAATTGCACCTGCCAGGTTTGAGAAGTCCTGCTTGATTGAAATGTCCTTCACTGTGTTCTCTTAAGCTTAGGCACTTGTCTTCTCCTCTCTGCCCAGCCAGGCTGAAAGTGGCCACTCCTCTTATTAACTGGCTATAGTCCTATTCTGGCTGGTTTGCAATGTTTATTGATTTCTCTGTTTCAGTGTGTTTATTGTCTTTGCACTTGTATCCTCACCTCAGGCTTTTATGAACAGAGTAATAGTGGACATAATAAAACGACCTGAACTCAATATCCTTACCTGTAAAATGGAGACGCCACTGCTTCCTCAAGCTCTTATAAGACATTGAATGTTAAAGCACACTGTACATACCAGGTGCGGACATACCATGTACATACCATGAAACGGACCAGGTGCTGAATGATCACTTAGTTTCCTCACTCTCAACTAACTGCAAACATTTTTTAGAATGGAAGCATGTCTTAGTAGACATTATTTTAATAGTGCAATGGAGTCTAGTCCAGCAATTTGGAATTACAGGTGTAAAGGGTATAATAAGCTAATGAAGAATAAGTCAAGGAATCAGTGAGTAAATCAATAAATCAATGAATGAATTAATGGATGAAGAATAAATGAAAACATTGCTCTCTAGTAATACAGAACTGATTGTCTAAAATGATCATCTCTTATTGTCTCTAGGTTCAGAACCTCCAAACCTATCTGCACATCATAATTGTCAAGGGACTCTAAAAATGCAGATGCCTAAGTTCTTTCCCAGTTCCATGAATCAAGATATCCGGAGAACAAAGTCCAGGAATCTCTTTGTAAAATGTCCCTCCATTGATGCTGACACACAGCCCATCTGGGGAAACCACTGCTCTAGAGAACCAGTAAGAGACCATCTTGCTTTGTTTAATGTTAAGGAGATACATTTTCTTGTTCTACAGTAGTTATTGAAAGTTTAATTCCAATTGATTGTTCAAAACATATCCATTAAAGCCCAACATCTGTTTAATAGATATATCCTATTACACACTTGTACTTAGAGTCACAGTCAAGACTTGACATAATCGGAGACACGGTTTAAACAAACTAATTACATAAGGGCACACAGAGGCTGAGCTGAGCAGGGGCCTTTGAGCATGACATGTGCCTTTAATCAAAACCAGGCATCAGGGGAAAATAAGATCTCCCTAGCTGGAGTCACATAGTACATTGATTCTATAGCAGCTTTTCCTGGGGCCAGCCCACTCTAGGGACTCCCTGAACAATACTGCCACTTCTCACCCCCATCGCTTCCACACTCAGCATCTCTGAGAGCAGGCTGGACAAACTTTGATTGATGGTTGGCAGAAAAGGAAGAAATGATCTGGCAGTTAAGCCTTTCTGCGTGCCTTTCTGTTCAGGGATCGGAAGACTTGTGTTTCTGAACAGAGATCTCTGACTTGGCTCTTCATGAAACAGTGGTCACATAGGCATCTACTTCCATCCTTCCACCCTCACTCTAATTGCCTTGAGATTGCACCTTCCAATAAAACATTAGCACCATGTCTCAGTTTCTGGGCTGGGGTATCCAGTCTGAGACACTAATTAGTAGGCACTTTAATGTGCATTTTATACACAATATTTTATTGAATTCACATTGCAACCACTTAAAATACTATTATCAATATGTCCCTTTTATAGGAAAGGAAAGGGATGATCAGAAAATTAATTTATTCAGAACCCCCCCAATAAGTGGCAGGGACAAGATCAAAACATACATACTTCAGTATTGATGTTCTTAACCACTACACATGATTCCATTTTCCAAATACTGACAGAACATTTTGGATACAGCTAAATATGCTGAAAATTGTTGCTAAACTTCTCCCAGCATGCTTGCATAACCTAAAGCACTTGAATCAGCCTCATTAGACTTAGATTGTAAGGGGGATATCTTCTGCTCCATACCCTGTGTGCACTTTAACCAGGACTGCACCTGCTGGGCAAATCAGTTCTGAAAGGCACCTATACCCTTACATGTCTGCCTGCCCTACTGAGCTAAGAGTATCTACCTTTGTCTACCTGGAGTCCATCATTGTATAGTAGACACTAAATAAATGCTTGAGAATAAACAATGACTTAATATAACATTTTTAAAAAGGTACTTTGACTTTAATGTTTATGCCTACAATGTTAGATTTAGTTGAAAATGAATTAGAATTTTTAAAAAATTCTACAGAGTAGAATAGAATTTTTTTAAAAAAACTACGGAGTTGTAACTGTGAGGTCATTCAGTACACCTCCAAATCTGACCTTAATCTCTAATCCTTCCTTAGTTATTGAGAGCTGCATTTTCTAACCACATGTGGGACAAGGGAACACAGACCTCCTGGTTTGCTGATCCGCCCCTGGGCAGGCCCCCATCCCAGTCTGTAATGGAACGGTTGATGTCACTTATCAAGATCCTTATTAAAGCTTGCACCAGGTTCAAAGTCAGTTTCAAGTGCCCTGATATTTTTCAGAGTAAATTACTTTGAAGTAGAGCAAGATCTCAAAAAATCCATCCACTACTCCAGAACACTTCAATGTGACAACATTTCCCATAGATGTAGACTGATTGTTGGCTGTGGCTGGTCTAGGTTTTTCTTCCGTCATGTTCTGCCTCTACTCCTCTTAGTCTTCAGCTTCCTCCAGGAACTCTCCTTCCACTGGCTTTCGTGGCTCACCCGGTTTCCTACGGTTTCTGTAAGGCCTTTCCTTTCACTATTTTCTCTCCCACTTCTGCTCTGGACAAATGCTAATGCTCTGATCTAAAAAGTCCCCCTTCTTCCAGCTCTCATTCTAAAGCCCATTTTTGAACCTAATTCTCTTATTGATGAATTCCACATTTGTAGTGACCATGTGCTCAAAGTTGCACAATATCCCAGGGAAAACCAGAGAATAATTGAATGCAGAGGCCAAAGAAGCACTTTTCATTCTAGGGCTTGGTGTCTGATTCCAACAAGCCCTTTAATATTT
This sequence comes from Murina feae, assembly GCA_004026665.1. Lineage (NCBI taxonomy): Eukaryota > Metazoa > Chordata > Mammalia > Chiroptera > Vespertilionidae > Murina > Murina feae. The sequence goes on along the minus strand of PVJC01005906.1, from coordinate 50,386 downwards.
TGTTTGGTTTTGTTTGGGGCTGGTTTGGGATTTGCTCGTCTTTCATTTACAACCACACAGTAGAAGCAGTGGGATCCCAGCACCCAAAGTCCCTTTTCTTCTTCTAGGTGACTCAAGAGTTCTCTCATTCAGTGGTAAAACTCTCTTCCCATTAGATCTATGATATGGTGACAAACTGGTTAATTTTTATGTAAAGAATGGTCTGAAAAACTGTGGGGAAGCCTCGTATAAATGCTCATGTCCAGAACTCCAAGTACTAATCACAATAGTTGGAAGTCCTATTTGAAGGAGGAAATCCAAAGATGTGTGATCCTGAGAAAAGCACTCGACTTCTCAGAAACTTAGTTTTACCACTTGTGAAATGGAAATGGCAACAACTAGAACACTTTTCTTCCAGTGCTCCATAAGTTTATTGTAAAGAAAAAATAACATGTGGTCAAGTGCTTGATAAACTGCAAAAGTTCTAAGCAGATGTGAGTTATTCCATCACACTCAGGGTTCAGAAAGACAATTAGGCACCCACATTATGCCATGAATTCAGCTGTGATTAATGCATTCACTTTGGAAACTCTAGGAATTAATAACCATTTGCCATACATTCATTATGATCACATTAATCACTATAATTGATTGGTTAATTAGCTAATTATGGTTATAATGGAGATGTCATATGCATTTCCATAGGAATTCTCTGGTAATTCTACATTAATTAATGCCTAACCTTATCTTGATGTTAAACAGATCATGGGAGTGACCTTCTAGCATTATTTTGATCAAAGAGGACTTCACAGAAGGATATAGTGGTGCAGGCATCCTAGTTTTCTGAACATTGGGCTTTTGTTGGGAGCAGTGAAAATTTTTAAAAATTCAAAAGCTTAGAGCTTTAAGTATTTTAAAATCCTTCTCATTCCCTCTTTGTACATCTCTACTGTCCTTGCTCCTTAAAGCAAGGCTTTATCAAAATGGAAAGAGCGGCATCTGAGAGAGAAACAGAAAACAGTTATTGAGCACCAACTACCTACTCATGTTTTGCTGGTAACCACAGAAAAACAAAAGGAATGATCTAGCCTCTGTTCCCAAGAATCTCACAATTTTCTGATAGTCTCAAGAGTTGAATTAAAAAAATACATAGAAATCCAGAAAAATATGCTGTCAGGGATATTGAGAAAAACAAAATCCATTTTTATTATCACCTTTTTTTTTGTCATGGTTTACAATTTGGGGAATGTTTAGAAATGAATTTAATGGAAACCTGGGACAATGTTATTAAATGCTATGGTGCATGGGATAAAATACTACATTTTTGGAAACCCTCAAAATTTGGATGTTAGCTATATCTGAATGAATTGCAAGCTGTCAACTACAGCAAATAAAGAAATAAAGCAGTTATACATACATTTTGTGAATACATTGACTAGTGTTTTATACATCTCAGTATGAGTTATCTTGCAAGTAAAATATATTTAAGTTATGAAAAGCTAAATGAGTGGAAACTTGGGTAGTCTGGTTTTCCTAGATGGTAAAATCACCTGAGTCATCACTGAAATTTAAGATACATAACATTTGGAACACATTACAAAATCCATGAAATTGAATATCATGGAAGATTAATATTTAAGATTCTAATGGCTACTATCACAAAAATTAAGTTTTAAAAATAATTTGAATATATCTATTAGCACAAAATATTAATTTTCTCCTAAGACATAAAGTTCAAATATAATTATGTGTAATGCATTAGCAGGAGAGTTCTGTGATTTTTAATGTGTTCAAGTGATTTGAGCCAATCTTTGGGGTCTTGTTTTGTGTCTTTTTTTCATAAAAAGTGAAGTAAGACTCTAGTAATACATTTGAAATAGTCACAGTTAAATTAAGAAGTTATAAATGGAGTCATTTAGGGTGATAAAAGGACATAAGCAGAATCAGTCTCTGGAAGTTGACCTCATATAGGGAAGGAGAAACTTCTGGAGAAGGATTTGTGTTAGCTCAGGTTTTCAAAAGAGTGGACTCTAAGACAGGATCAGAAACGCCAGAGCTTTATTGGTGGTGAGAGGAGAGTGAGCTAGAGAAGGTAGAAAGAGCTTTGAGGTAAAAATGCAGGTCTGATGTCCATGAAGAGTGGGAGGAAGGAAGGAGGATTAAGCAGTGAAAGTCCCAGACCGCTGAGCGGTTCCAATAAAATTTCACCCAGTACCGTAGCTTAGATGAACAAGAGCGCATTCCGATACCTCCTTCATTGTGAAGTGGGTCTCCTGATCAGATGCCACGTTATGTGGGATTCCATGCCATTGAGCAGTCATTCCTTCCATAAGTCTCTGCTCAGTGGTGCTGGTTGAAGCTCTGAGGGTAGAAAATGCAAACCAATGGTTTGTTCCTGCAAGGATTACTTGTTGACCTTTCCAGGATGGAAGAGGACACATAGAACCAAATGGCTGGTTGATCTGAGAAATGATACTGTGTCAGGGACTCAGTGTTGGTCCTTTGCTGACCAGTTGGACATCCAAGGGTAGCAGCAGCTATATTAGCCTGGATAAGTGGAAGTCCATGTTACTGAGCCCTAGTAGCCTCCATCTCTGTCACCATGGTCACTAAGTCCATGCACTCACTGTATCAGTCCTGCAGTAGCTGATAATAAAAACTGGCTAATGTCAATTGGCTGAGTCATTTTGTCTAGCTGGTTGGTCAGTACTTCTTTCATGGTTAATGCTTTCCTGTAGGACTGAGATATGATACAAAAATATTTATGCTTTCTGCCCACTCTCATGTCCAGCCACATGTCTATACCCCAGACTTCCTTGTCTCAGAATTTCCAGCTCTTTTTCTTCCAGGCCCCTGACCAGATAGCCAGGTCATTGATCACTGCCCAAGAATCTGGATATGGTCTCATCTTGGGCCATTCCTCTTTCTACACAAACTAGGTGACTAGATGGCTATATTATGGGCTGAAATGTGTTTTCCCAAAACCCGAATGTTGAAATACTAGCCCCCAGTTTCTCATTATGTAACCATACTTGTAGATAAGGTCTTTAAAGTGGTAATTAAGCCAGAATAAGATGTTTAGAGTTGGCTTTAACCCAATTTGACTGGTGTTGTTATAAGAAAAGAAAATGTGGACATGCAGAAAGATATCAAGGGTCCATGCACACAGAGGAAAGACCTTGTGAGGACACAGCAAGAAGGCATTACCTGCAAGCCAAAAAGAGAGGACTCAGAGAAACCAAATCTGCCCAAACTTTTTTTTATTGATTCAAGGAGTAAAGGAGAGGGAGAGAGAGAAACATCAGTGATAAGAGAGAACCATTGATCGGCTTGCCTCCCCACACACACACACTGGGGATTGAGCCTATACCTGAGAATTTGGCCTTGACTGGAATTGAACCTGTAACCCCTCAGTTCTCAGTCCAATGCTCTATCCACTGAGCCAAACCAGCTAGGGCCTGCCCACACCTTGATCTTGGACTTCTGGCCTCTAAAACTGTGAAAAAATGTATTTCTGTTGTCTAAGCAATCCAGTTTGTGGCATTTTGTTATGGTAGCCTGAACTGACGAATATAACAGAGCTCCATCTACTGGGAAAAATTTTTCCTCTCTACTGTCTTTGTAAGTGTTGTTCCCTTGATATCCTTCAATTGTCTGAGTCATTGCATTGCAAGTGTTTTCCCACCACTGAATCAATTTTCCAGATCATCATTGGTGAGATCTTTAGCAACTGAGCTACCAACTTGTGCCAGGTACTGTCTATGCTCAAAATGAGATCCTGTTTGTCAGCTTGAACTGTGAGTGAGACAGTCCCCAAAGCTCCACATTACTGCCTGACACCACTTGTGCTCTCTAAGGAGGCAGAATTAGATGCGTAGGAGATTTGGTCAGAGAATGCCTATGAAGAAATAGGAACAAGAATCAGGGGGAAGACAGGAAAGCCATCAGGCCTAATGCCTGTGAAAGAGAGGGAAAAGGAAGAAAAATGGATAGAATAGTTTCTGGCTGCAATACAGATCTGGGAACATTTCAGCTGGGCCAATGGCAACTCCTCAAACCAAAGTCACCTGTTATAAAAGTGTACAAATTTTCAGTTATAAGATGAATAAGGTTTAAAGAGTTAATGTATAACATGGTGAATGTAGTTGCTAATTCTGTATTGTATAACTGAAATTTGTTACGAGAGAACTTAAAAAATAGGTAAATATAAGAGGTGTTGAATGTATTGTGTCAATGGTAGGTATGCTTGCACAATATACATATCAAGTCATCACACTGTACTCTTTAAATATATTATAACTAGAGGCCCGGTGCACAAAATTCATACACGGGGTTAGGAGCGTTCCCCTCTGCACCTCTCCAATCCGGGACCCCTCAGGATATGTTTGACTGCCAGTTTAGGCCCGATCCCAGGGATCGGGCCTAAACTGGCAGTCGGACATCCCTCTCACAATCCTGGACTGCTGGCTCCTAATCACTCACCTACCGCCTGCCTGGTCGCCCTCATTGCCCCCCACTGCTGGCTAAGTCACCCCCAACTGCCCCCTCCCTGAGGGCCTGGTTGCTCCTAACTACCTCCCCCCGCCATCAGCCTGGTCGTAGGAAGCCATCTTGTGAAGGTGTGAGGGTTAATTTGCATATTATATCTTTATTATATAGGAATCTATTTGTCAATCACACCGCAATAAAACTAGAAGAAGAAAAAAATAGTCAGTTATTAAAAGGGTCCTGAATCTTGCAGGAAGGAACCCTGCATGTGTATCCTCTACTATACTGAGGCATTGGGATCTCCTGAGAAGCATGAATTAGGTGTCTCTGTTGGGGCAGTAGCTCAGAGTCATCAGTAAATTACATCCCCTGCAGGAGGGGATCTGAAGACAATGTCTTCACTGCCACTATAGGAGAATAAAAAGGTGGAAACAAGGTGCCATATTAGTGTCCAACTACTAGGAAGACACAAATGGCACCATGATCCAAATGGCACTTATCACTAAGTCTTGGTAAGCTTTAGGGTGGCCTTGATTCTTATGAGAGAGCAAAGGAAAGGGAGAGATATAAGGATGACTTATGTGAAATGCCTGTTCCTTTGTTCTCTTGTCAGCTATGATCAACTGTTTGGCAGGAGGAAGAGAGAGAGAATGAATGAGAATGAATCATTGAACTCACTCCTAGCTCAGGGAAACATTTTATTGGATTTGTTTCGCTTTGATGCTGATTAAGCCCATGGGGTAGAGCAGACCACTGAGTGAATGTATGGGTTAGGGAGGGGATACAGGTCTCCCTGTGATTGCTGTACCGTGTTTGTAATTTATTATTAACTATCTCTTCTGTGCCATGGTCCAGGGGGCCAGCTCCTGGGGCCAGAAGTGAGGTTCATCCAGGCAGATCAGACAGAACATTTTATTTACTTGCTTCTTCCCTTAACTCTAGTATGACTCAGCCTGGCCTAAGGCACAAAAAGTTTGCTTGACCCTGATTGAAACAGCAAACTTTGGGAGATCTTAGAGTTAGGTGACTGGCCACACTGGCTTCACTGACCACCTGACAACTTGGCAAGATCTTGGTGGAACAAATTTATACCTTGGATGCCATGGATGCCATGGTCTTATTCTAAGAACCTAAATAAACTTTTTTAGTGCTGATCATCTACAATGTTTCAATGTAGTATTATGCTCCCTGAGTTTATTCTTTCACTCAACAAATATTTATTGATAGCCTACTACATGCCCAGTGTTGTACATACCAAGCTCTATAGATGGAACCTTGAATAGAACAGAAAAGAATCCCACTTTGGATGATGGGAAAGTAAAGAGCATAAAATATCAGCAATATCAAACTAAAACTCAGTTATTTCTGATGGTGTTAAGTGCCATGAGACAAAAGAAGAAAGAGAAGTGAGTGACTTGTTTCATAATTTAATATTCTGAAATCACCTTAGGCACTTGTTAATATGTCTATGTTATCAATGGCAAAAAAAGGATGTTCTCAGAGGCTACTTAATTTTAATAAATTCTAGTGCCTTCTACAGGACAAGAAGGGGGATTTGAGTATAGGCCAGTATTTGAGGCTGACTTAACTTATGCCAATATAGTTAAAAGTCTCATCTCAGCTTCTGATTTCCTCGAAATTCCTCTCTACCCAGTGTTTCCCTTACACTGGGCCAGGCAAATGGCTTCCTTACACTTTCTGGAGGATCCCCAGAATCTCTCACCTCCAGTCCCATGCACAATCTGGCCGAGAGTTCCCCCAAGTGTACGAGGCTTTCCACAGATGGTTCTGGGAAATGAATTCACATGAAATGTGGACACATCTTTGAGAAACATTGACTCACCTAGAGGGAAAGTAATTCTCTTTTCAAGCCTTTTTATCCACTTCTGATTACATTGAAAAGACAATTTAGTACCAGACAAACATTTTTTGAAAACTTGCTGAGTTCCTCTTTTAAAAATGATTTATTGAGGTATAATTGGCATGCAGTTATAACTTTTTAAAAATGTTCTTGATCATTGTAACATCTGCATCAGTTCTGGTTCAGTTTCCATTTATTTTTCTCCTCATAATGGATCATAATGTGTTACTTCTTTGCATGCATGATGATCTCTGATTGGATGCAAGAGGTTGTCGGTTTTACCTTGTTGGGTACTGGAAATTTTTATAGTCCTCAAAATAGCTTTTAGCTTGTTCCTGGATGCAATTATTTGGAAACAGTTGAATTCTCTGTGATCTTGCTTCTAAGACATGTTAGGTGTGATCAGAGGGATGTTCATTCTACGTTGGTAGAGCTAATTAGCCCCCACTACTGAGGCAAGAACTTTTCATGGACTTGGCCCTATGCTCCATGAATCATGAGGTGTTCCAATCTGGCTGGTGGGACAGGCACTTTTCCCAGCCCTTTCAGCATGAGTACAGAGCACTTTCATCTCTGAGCCTTCTTTACATGAATGCACTGACCACTACACAGATGAATGCTGGAGGGGAGTCTTCTGCAGAGACCTGGGGTTCCCATTCTGTGCAGGTCCCACCCTTGTAGGACTCTGTCCTGTGAATTCTGGCTGCTTCATCTAAGTGGACTCAGCGCTGTCTCCTCAGCCACCAGACTCCACCTGGGTTTTCCGTCCCTGCACCACAGCCTGGTGATTTTTATATTACTACTAGAGGCCCAGTGCATGAAATTGCATGAGACCCAGACCCGCTGCACCAGTCAGACCCCAGACCTGCCCTTCATGAGCCGCGGGACCCCAGACCTGGCCTGTGAAAGCTGCAGGCCCCACCTCCACCACGCGAGCCTCCGGCCCTGCCTCCATCGTGCCATCCCCACCAACCCCCCATGAGCCCTGCCAGCCCTGTGCAAGCCCCGCCTCACCTTGTGAGCTGTGAGTCCCGGCCTGCAAAAGTTGCTCCATGAACCTCCTGGTGAATGGTTTGTGGTCGTGATGGCATCACAACCACAGGCCCTTTATGATACAGACTAGAGGCCCAGTGCATGAGATTCATGCACTGGGTGGGGGGTGGGGGGTTCCCCTCAGGCCAGCCTACACCCTCTCACAGTCCAGGACCCCTCAGGAGGCATCCCTCTCATAGTCTGGGACCCCTCATTCCTTACCACCTACCTGCAGTGGAGGCAGGACAGGATCCCACCACCACCACTGTGCTCACCAGCCATGAGCCCGGCTTCTGGCTGAGCATTGCTCTCCCTGTGGGAGCACACTGACCACTAGGGGGCAGCTCCTGCATTGAATGTGTGCCCTCTGATGGCCAGTGTGTGTCACAGCAACTGGTCATTCTGCTGTCAGTCAATTTGCATATTAGGCTTTTATGATATAGTATAAGTATCTATATCTTTGTTCTAATAGGATGTTAAATTACTTGGAAACAGTTTGGACCTTTGGGGTCTTGCTTCTAAGATTTCTGAGGTGGGATCAGAGAACAAATGGCTTCACTGGGTGAAGATTCTTTTCAATGAGTTTTCTCTTAATTATTATGCAAATGTGCTTTCTGTGGTTCACAAATGTCCTCACTGGAGGACAAATGACACCCTGGGCAGGAATCTGGGTCAATCTCAGGACGCACCTCTTTTTATGCCATCTGCCCAGGATTGCTGTCCTCTGTTACCTCTTGTTCAGGTTTTGGAAATCATTGCTGCATGTATTTTGCTGCTGCTTTTTTGTTTTGTTTTGTTTTTTTGTTTGTTTGTTTTTTCTTTTTTTATTTAGAAGGGTGCATAAATACAGTCAGTCCCTCATACTCCATATTGGCCCAAAGCATAAGTTCCCTCTCTTTATTTCCCTGCCCCCCTTTTAAAAAAAGATTAAACAGACACCAAAGCTTTGCACAGGCAAAAATATATGGCTAGAATTTAATAACTTTGTTTTGTTTGCTTTGAATTTATTTTATGATTAATTTATTTATAACAATTAATTCTGCTTTTCCATTCATGATAGTTTCAGGTGTTATGCCCAGATTTTGTGATCCCCAAAGACCACCAGGGAGCCTGAGTCCAATGCAAAAGCAAAGAGCCTTTATTCGAGCTAGCTCAAGCTCAGTCACACACACACACACACACACACACACACACACACACACACACGCACGCACCAACACAGTGGCAGGGCAGAGAGAGAGAGAGAGCGAGTTTCAGGAGAACAAAGGTTTTATTGGGGGTCTGGAAGTAGTGGGTAGGGTAACATATGTGGCCCCTGTTGATTGGTTGAGGGAAGGGCCAGGGTTTGGTTGCACAGGGGGCAGGATGCAGTTAGCCTAATTTGGACTTGGGTCATTTCCTCTGCATCCCTATTGGTTGGTTTGAAAGGGGGTGGGGGTCGAGCAACTGTTACAACTGTTAACAAAAGGAACAGTTTGGAGTCAGTCTTGCACCACCCTTTCACAGGTATTTTCATAGCTTAATGAATTTAGATTAAAAAGCAAATCAACTTAAAATAGTAAAGAAACAGCAGGAACAGTGCTAAGCAGAAAGTGTAGATAACTAACTAATCACTAGGGGAGTTGGGGAATGACTGAGGTTAACGGGTTAAAGGGTACTGATCATATAGGGTCTGCTTTCCAGACTGACACCCTTGCAGCCTCCTGAATTCCTCCTTCCTGGGCTTTGAGCCCCATATCCCCCTTTGCCACCTCTTCACCCTCCCTATGCTGACCTCTCAGAGAGTAAATGCCACAATACTGGCACTTTACCCCCTGAATTAGCCTCCTTCCTTTTCCACCCGGTCCAATGGCCACAAGCCACTTGTAGCTTTATACTGGGCACTGGAAATGTGGATGGTCTGAACTGAGATGTGTCAGAAGTATAGAAATGGGTTTAGAAGACAGCACACACAGAATTTAGAATATGTCATTAACAATGTTGATATTGAGTACATGTTGAAATAATAATATTTAGGATCTACTGTCTTAAATAAAATGTTATTAAGATTAATTTCCCCTTGTTATTTATAATATGGCTACTAGAAAATTCCACCTTGCATTCTACTCCTATTTACAAACCGCACTGCTGCTAGAGATGCGTCTCCATCTACCCATTCCCACTCTCAGAACAAAACCTGACACAGAACAGGGGCTTATCAAATACGGTCGAATATTAGTGATTGAATGAATGCTTAAATATGTGGCTTTAGCCAGATTGGGACTTCAAAGAAGGAGTACTGAAGGCCTGAAGACGGCTTTAGGTTCTTCATCCATGTAATGGGGATAATGATCACACGTGCTGTATAGAGATAGTGAAGATAAAGGGAGATAATTTAGGGAGAACTCTGAACACTGGGCCTGGATCAAAAAACATGCACAGGAGAAGTCAGACAGTAAGGGAAAAGCATCTTCACTTAGAACCACATTAGCCGCTGGGTTCCAAGAATAAAGAGAAAAGACTCTTTTCAATGGGCTTTCTCTTAATTGTTATGCAAATGTGCTTCATGTGGTTCATGTATAAGGGCCCAGCTCTGGTTTATCAGAGCCTTCACCTCGTGCCCATCCCCCTTACTTAACGGTGTTCTGATATCTTGCTACTTATGAGCCATAGTGCGTGAGTGTGTGTGTGTGTGTGTGCGTGCACGCGCCAGTAAAACACTTTCTTCTAAGTCTTATCTTATTGCTAAAAATAATGTACTTGTAAATTGCTTTATAAATTATTTATCGTGAGGGCCTTCATCATTGAACAAGTGCTACAACACTGTAAAAATGGGGGCCAGAGGACTGGTAGTGAAGGAGGGAGAGAAGAAGGTACCCGAATCACTTATAAATAATATATTCATTGGTCAAAGAAAGTTATCGCCTTTTATGAAGTGTTTGGAATTCATCTTGCATACTAAGTGGGCGTCCTCTTGCTGACTCCTGCCTGGGTGATGGGCCCCAGCTGCCTCGTTGCTCCATCTCTGAATTTGGTGATTAGGATGCCATTATGTATTTCAGCCAAAGTCACAATTGCCACCTCTCATCACCTGGAAATAAACAGCAAACAGGGTTGAGTAGGTTTGCTGAGGAAACACAAAGATGTGTTGGCAACTCCCGGAGTGAAGTCTGGGTCCCCAAGTGGGACTCTGCATTTGGTATTCATCGCATAAGTGCTGCACCTAATGAAGGCATTTGGTATTCATGTGGATGTCACATGTGTTTCCAGAGACGCTGGGCTCTAATTTAGCACAGGTTAATGGACACCTCTATTAAAGTGCTATGGAAAGTTTGACATTCAAATAACCCAGTTTAAAAAATCAGACAAACCTAGACATTAAATCTGAAGAGGACAAAATGTAGAAGTCAAGTATATAAATGCCAACTTTTGACCTGCCTTGAAGAGGGACGAATGGTTGATCCAAGTGCTTCTTACTTCTCTCACCCTACCCTGTCTGAGCTTTGCCATGTTCCCTGACTGCCTGGGGATAGGAGAGTAGGAGGGGACAGAAGGAAGAGCACAATCATCATCTACTCTAATAAAAGAGTAATATGGAAATTAACCATCATGCTGAGGCACCTAAGCCATGCCCACCAGCCAAGACACACCCACCAGCCAATCAGAGTGGATGTATGCAAATTAACTCAGCCAAGGTGGAGGCTGACAGGCAGGGAGCTAGAGCAGATAGGAGCCTTCTGTTGCAACAGGAGTAAACTGTCTGCCTAGGCCAGCTGGGCCTCCGCTCACAGCAACATATTATCAATTATAGAAGCCACAGAGCTGAAGCAAACAGGAGGCTTCATTCCCTGCCTAGGCCTCTACTCAAAGTAACAAAGTTTCAATTATAGAAGACAAATAAACCCCAGAAACCTGATTCCAGCCAGCCTTGCTGGGACATTGGGTCAATGGGAGCTGTGGGCAGCCTGAAAACAGCCCTCAGCCCCTCACCCAGGCTGCCCAGGCATGCCAGCAGGTGGACATCCCCTGAGGTGTCCCAGACTGTGAGAGGGCACAGGCTGGGCTGAGGGACCACCCCCCCTGAGTGCACAAATTTTTGTGCACTGGGCCCCTAGTATTAAATAAAAGGTTTCACTCACCTCTTAACCTTGCTCCTCCCTCCCCCGCCCTCGCACATATCCTTGGCCTTTTCAGTAACAACTAAGCCACATTTTATTGTTTCCATATAAAATGGAATTGAAAGTTCAGAGAACTTAACTAATTCATAGAGGGTCATACTTCACTAGTAAATAGTAGGGAAGGGTTGGAATATTTACTATACTTCATATTTACTTCTCTATTTATTTAACAAATATTTATTATGCATTTAATTTGGGCCAAATGCACTTACTGGCTGGTTGATGGTCATAACCAAAATAGGCTCTTCTTACAATTAGTTTAGGAAAAGGTCCAGCAGTGTTTTATAAAAAGTAAACTTATACTTACTCTATGTTTGGGCAATTTTATTCCTAGATATTTTCCTAAGATACATAAATGTGATAAAATGTGACAGAATACTCATGGTCTCTTTACTCATAATAGCCAAAGAACAAGATAAATGATTGTAATAGAATGTCCATAATTTCTTCACTCATAATAGCTAAAAATATAAAATGCTCAAGAATCCATCAACAGAAGAACAGATAAATCAACTGTGGTACCCATACATGGAACACTACTCAGTGGTAAAAAAAAAGAAAAAAAAAAGAAGAAGAACTCTTGATATACTAGTATAAAAATATTATTTGAGTGAAACAAATCTTATAAAACAAACAATATATGCTATGTGATTCCAATTTATATGAACTTCTAGAAAAAGAAAATCTAATGTTGACAAATATCACAATAGTTGTTACCTCAAGGTGGAGTTGGGGTTTCACTGAGAAAGGGCATAAAGAAACTTTCGGGGGTGACATTAATGTCTGATAGGGGTTTTGATTAGACAGGTGTATATTTTCAAAACGCATTAATTGCACACTTAATACTTGTGCAGTTCACTATTTGTGCATTTTACCTCCAGAAAAAAAGAATGATAAATGAATATTAAATGCTGGTTAATAACTTGTGCATGGTGAAGTATTTAGAGGTGATGTATACTGATATCTTCAACTTAATTTGAAATATACCAAGAAATAGGATGAGTGGATTGGTGGATGGATGGATGAATGAAGAGATGATACATGGATGGGTGAATGGATGGATGAAGGTATAGACAGATGAAAAAATGTGTGATAAGGATAATATAGCCAAATGTTAATTGTATGGCCTAAAGGATTTGCATGTGGAGGTTCATGCTATAATTTTTTAAAATCTTTTTTATATGTTGAAAAATTTTCATTATAACATGTTGGGGAAAATGTTTTAAAATAAAAAGACTCTGTATTCATGTTGCTGACAAGTCTAGTAGTAAAGACAAACATTAACTAAGGCAAACACATAAGTAAATACAGAATTGTATATTTTGGTGAATGTTATGAGGGTGCAGTGAGAGACTGATTGGGGAGCTTGTTTAAATGAGTGGTCAAGGAAAACCTCTTTGGGAGAAGGGATGCTTGGAAAAATAAGACATGACAGTAAGACATGGCGTTGAAAAGAGGCCCTCATGGAAGGTGTGTGCAACCTGGTGAGAAGGAGGAGATGCTCCCAACAAAGACAGCATGAAGGAGACCCCAAGGCAGGAAAGAGTTTAGCATATGCAAAGAAATGGAAGAAGGCCAGTTGAGATGGAGTGTGACCAACAGATAAAAGAACCTGTGAAAGGTGAGGGTAGAAAGGGAGGCAAGGCCTAGACCACTTGGTAGTCTACAAGCCCTGATGTGTTTTAATCACCACTGAGTTAGTCAAAGCACTCCCAGGGCATGTACTCAAAGGGGAATGATAGAACAGCAATAATCATCATCATTGAACGTATTTATTGCCTGCTGTATGCCAGGCATGGTGTCAAGCACCTTATAACTTATCTTATTTAACTATACATCTCTCTAAACAATGCAAAATTTAAAATAAATACATAAATATAACTTCTGATTTTACACATGAGGAAACTGAGGTTTGGGAGAGTTTAGGTGGCTTACCTAAAGTCACACAACTAATCCAAGATGAAGCTGAGATATGAGTCTGAGATAATAAAGGGCAGGTACTCACATTATCTGAGAAATACTTGGGGAACTGGAATGTTTAACTTGCAAGCAGAGAAATCTCCCTGGGTCCACAACTATATTCTCTGAATCTATAAGATTATTATGAGAAGAGATTTTACTTGTATCCCATAGTCACAAGGCTTTGAATTAGAATCAGTGAGAGGATATTCTGAAAAAAGCAAATTTGAGGCCACATTTGAAACAAACAAACAAATACTTATCATGAATAAACTTGACAGAGATGGCAAAAGCCTCATCAGGAGTCATGACAGATAACAGACTTCCTTCCACTGAAGTCACTGGAGCCTAGGTTGGATGGCTGCGGAACACAGGGACTCAGACATTAGCTACGGGTTGAACCTGATGACTTTTAAGTGCCTCCCAGCCCTGAGCTTGTGGGACAAACAGCTGATTGGGCTCTGCATGTGGCTGTGGCTTCCCAGCAGGTTGGCAGCAGCTGTCTTCCCAGAGCTATATTAATAACATCTTCATTGACACCGCATGCACAAACAACATTTTCCATTTAAGCCACATTCATCACTGGCCTCATGAGGATCACTGTGAGACTGGGTTGCTGGCTAAATAGAAAAGGGCTGGACTGGCAATGGAAGTGCAATTAGGGCTTAGGGGGCAGGGTCAGGGGAATTTCCTGAGTGAGAAAGCTGTCTGGCATTTGCTGGTCTACGATGTTGTTCTATGGAGGCTCAAGAGAGATAACTTGGAAGTGCCCAGTGCTTATGGGCATGTCCCTATGGACTCAGAAATATAGGTTATAAAGAACCATAGCCCAAGTGGGCATAAGTGGAGAGAATAGTATTGGAGTTAATTTCAGCCCTAAATGTAGCCAGGGAGGCAGCAAGTGTCCTTATTGCCATTCCATGTTTAGGGAGCTATTTGTGCTTTTATCCTACTCCAAAGTACTAACATAAGTGCCTCGTAAATGAAATGTTTGGAGGCTTGCTCTGTGCCAGGTGCTATGTTATCTACTATGGCATCTCATTGAATCTTCACAGTGACTGTGAGTTAACTTCTATTATGACCCCAGTTTACACAATTGCAATGTGGCAAAACTGATATTCACACCTACCTATGTCAGACTCATCTTTTTTTTTAATTACTATAACCTATGAATGAATGAATGAATGAATGACAGCTAAAATAAAGACATGAGTCTAATAAACCTGAACAATTAACTTGGGGTAAAAAGAATAAATAATAATGAAGGGGAAATGACTTCCAAAAAACAAGGCTGAGAAAAACAAAAGAGCTGGGCACATGCTTTTTCTCTATACTTCCTAGTAGCCAATCTGGAAAGAAAAAGACCTCATCTGAAAACAGCCTTCAGGCCCACACCCAGGCTGGCCACACCCCAACGGGGTGAGGGATCCCACTAGGGGGCTTGACCAGCCTGCAAACAGCCATCATCCCCTCACCCAGGCTGACCAGGTACCCTAGTAAGGACCCAAAACCTGAAGGGGTTGTGGGCAGCCTGAAAGCCTGAAAATGCCCCTCAGCTCCTCACCCAGGCTGGCCAGGCACCCCAGTAAGGACCCAAAACCTGAAGGGGCTGTGGGCAGCCTGAAAACAGCCCTCAACCCATCACTCAGGTTGGTCACACCCCAATGGGTGAGGGTCCACACTTGGGGGCTTGGCCAGCCTGCAAACAGCCATCAGCCCCTCACCCAGGCTGACCAGGCATGCCAACAGGTTGACATCCCCAGAGGGGTCCCAGACTGTGAGAGGGCACAAGCATGGCTGAGGGATCTCCCTAGTGCACAAAATTTTATATATATACTAGGGGCCCAGTGCACAAAAATTTGTGCACTCAGGAGCTTGCTCAGTCCAGCCTGTGCCCTCTCGCAATCTGGGACCCCTCTGGGGATGTCCACCTGCTAACATGCCTGGTCAGCCTGGGTGAGAGGCTGATGGCTGTTTGCAGGCTGGCCAAGCCCCCCAGTGTGGACCCTCACCCATTGGGGTGTGGCCAGCCTGGATGACAGGGTGAGGGTCATTTTCAGGCTGCCCACAGCCTCTTCATGTTTTGGGTCCCTACTGGGATGCCTGGGCAGCCTGGGTGAGGAGTTGAGGGGCATTTTCAGGCTGCCCACAGCCCCTTCAGGTTTTGCATCCCTATTGGGGTGCTTGGGAAACCTGGGTGAGGACCTGAGGGGTGTTTTCAGGCTGCCCACAGTCCCTTCAGGTTTCGAGTCCCTACTGGGGTACCTGGCCAGCCTGGGTGCGGGACTGATGCCTATTCGCAGGCTGGCCAATCCCCCATGTAGACCCTCACTCCATTGGGGTGTGGCCAGCCTGGGTGATGGGTTGAGGGCCATTTTCAGGCTGCCCACAGCTCCTTCAGGTTTTGGGTCCCTACTGGGGTGCCTGGTCAGCCTGGGTGAGGAGCTGAGGGGCATTTTCAGGCTGCCCACAGTCACTTCAAGTTTTAGGTCCCTACTGGGGTACCTGGCCAGCCTGGGTGAGGGGCTGATGACTGTTTGCAGGCTGGCCAAGCCCCCCAGGTGGGATCTCTCACCCCATTAGGGTGTGGCCAGCTTGGGTGCCGGCCTGAGAGCTGTTTGCAGGCTTTCAGGCTGCTCACAGCTCTCATTGACCCAATGTCCCATCAAGACTGGCTGGAAGCAGGTTTCTGGGGTTTATTTATCTTCTATAATTGATACTGTTCAGGTAAGGAGCCTCCTGTTGGCTTCAGCTCTATGGCTTCTATAATTGAAAGAATGTTGCCTTAGTAGACTCTAGGCAGACAGTTTGCTCCATCACTGGTGCAATGGAAGCTTGCTGTTTGCTTCAGTTCCGAGGCTTCTATAATTGCAACAATGTTGCAACTATGTTGTTGCCTGAGCCTGGAGAAACTCAGCCAGTGGCAGACAGTTTACTCCTGGTGCAACAGAAGCCTCTGTTTACTCTAGTTCCAGGACTGCTGGCCTCCATCTTGGCTGGGTTAATTTGTATACAGCTGCTCTGATTGACTGGTGGGCGTGGCTTAGGCGTCCCATAGAAATGGCCAACTTCAATATTACTCTTTTATTAGAATATATATATATATATATATATATATATATATGAATGGAATTCAAATTAAACCCAAATCTCTTTCCACTGCACCACCCTCTCTCTCTAATGAAGACAATAGCTGACTTTTAATAAACTGCATCCAACCTGGGCTTCTCTGTTAAGGCTTACGTTTTTCACATTATTCCAAAGTAAGTGCAACTGAGAGTAAACCTCACGCCAGAGATTGCAGCCTGTGCTGCTTTCAACTCAGGCAAGATCTCTACTAAAACATCAAGCAAATGTCTTATTTGCTCAATCTCTTTTCTGTACACTGTTAGTGTTTTATTATCAACACTAAGACTGTCCCTTTAAGAGTCAAGACCCCATGGTTTCTTGTAGATTTCCCCCACTAACTCTGGGATACTGCCCAAGGACCTCTTAGCATCTGATTAAATATGAATGTGGAGGTGGGTTGCTCACTCACCTGTGATCTTTTCCCTGGAAACCAGCCGTTATTAAAACATGGCTGGAAACAAAGCCAGCCCATTATGTATTAATTCTTAATAAACTGGCAGATTATAATGATATTTGGACAATAAAAAGGGTTGGGTAGACAAGATCCTATCTGTACCTAAGATCCAATCTGAATGAAAGCCAAAAAGCTGAAATTATACACCAGACGCTCCAGGAGCCATGTGCTCATTCGTTTCTACTAAGCCAGACAGATCTGAGTGGGGGACTTCCTAACCATGTCTGATGGGCTCGCTCTGCTCACTGTCTGACCTGAAGCAGCAGCCTTAAACAGGTGCTATTACCAAACTCTTTTGTAAACATGTTCCTAAAACTTTTATGTCTGCCTCTGTCTTTGTAGCTCACCTGATTTTGCACTTCGTCTGAGAATCAAGCCTCAAACCACATTGTCATCTACCATAGAAGGAAACTTCAGGTTACATTGTAAGAAGGACTGTGAATTAACCCAAAAGCTAGTTTGGGAAATCAGTTTCATCTTAAGTGCCATCTTTAATGGATTGGTACTGGCTGCTTGGAGGGCTGTGCTGAAGACTCTGAAGCTACGTCCAAGCCCAGTGGGAAAGAGGCAGTAATTGATTAGTGATGTTTTCCACAGACACAGGGAGTAGGAGTGAGAGCAACGAGTATGTCTAACATTTGCCACATCTGAGAGGACTTCTCTGTCTTCCTAATGTGGGCAAGAATTTCCCGTCTATGCAATTAGATCAACTGCCTGTGGCAAAGCTGTGAAGCAGGCAGAGTCTCTGCCTCATGGAAGCAGACTTTGGACAGGAATTGGAGGAACTGACTTTGAGATGCAACCTCAACAAGAGACACATGACTCCTAGCTACATGTTGATGCCATGGTCGGGCTCACCCACATTCTCTCTTCCCTGGCCAGTCCTATGACATGGGCACTTGAGTCCATTTTGAACTACTGGCTCCCAGAGTTGGCTCTTGTCCTGATGTCCTTCTGAGCACATAGACAGCATAATTCCCTAATAACATTCCACTTCCTGATCAGAATCTGACTTCTCTAAGAACCTCATAAATGATCTCCAGTGCATCTTTGTTTTCCAATCTTGACCCAGTGGGTAACATCCATTCACAATGATCTATTTCAGTGTCTTCATTCTGCAAAGGAGAAGGCAAGAGATTTTCAAGACCACCCAGAGATATGGAGAGCTATGGTGCTGACTTCCTGACTCCTAGCCCAGGTCTTCTCAGTGTCATGGGTAGGACTGCTCTGCTTCAAGGACCAGCACCAGACAGCAATGTCGCTACTGCAAGGTAACACCCGATACTCATGAAGAACATGCATTCTCACTTTCATAACTAGGCAAAATCCTGAGCTATACATTTTTGAGAGGCTCTAGCAGACTGGGGAATTACTGGAAAAACCAACACACTTTGAATTTAACATAGACCAAGAATGTACAAGAGGGTCCAAGCCAGAATTTTGAGGTTGAGAACCAGGATGTATAAGCTACAAGGATGAAAAGGGACATAAATAACACTGAGGGAAGAATACTCAAATTTCAAGAGCTATGTGTGTTTATCCATTTGATGCCTTTCATCCCAGGTGACATGTGAAGGTATTTAAATAAATTTTAAAAAGACATTTGTTTACCTGTCTAGGTGTACAAGAAGGAATCAGGTCTGGCTTCTTGATCACTGTAGTCCCCACCCCCATTCCCAAGTGTCTAGAACAGAGCTAGACATGTGGCTGGTGTCTGCACATGTGGTGTAGATGAGAGAACATGTGGGTGTTTTGGGGGGAGATGTCTGGGTTAAATAGACTGCAGGGGAAGAGATGTGAGGCTGGATGTAATCTAGGCTTAGTTCAGAAAGAGATCATGGGAAGCCTGTGGCATTATATTGGCACTGCACTATGACAGAACACAACTTCCAAAGCCAGAGTGTGGTGGGAATGAGAATGGATTCAGAATCCAGTCTGTCTGGGTTGTAATCCCGCTTTTAACACAGGCTCTGACTGGTCACTTAAATTTCCAGGTACTCAGCTTTTTCATCTCTAAAATGGAGATGATAAGAGAACCTACCTCCCAGAGTTATTGAGAGGATTGACTGAGTTAATGTATGAAGTATTTGGAACAATTCTTGAATTCTCTAGGCAGGCTGTGGGAGGATATTTAACAAGATTGAATATTAAAAGAAAGTGAGGGAGTTGATACTGTAGCACTAGAAATTTATCTATTGGCTCCTCAGTCTCCAGTCTCCATTACTTGGGCAGCAATTCTAATTTTAGTTTAAAAACATGCCTCTTTACCGCTTCAGTCTTAAAGGCTTGGGGTGAGCATGGGATGGAGCATATAACCCAAAATATATTCCTTTCAGCTACCATTAAGAGTGGGCACATGTCCTTCATTAAGAGTGGGCACGATTAGGAAACTTCTCCAGACGATGACCATCTAAAATTCCTTACACTGGAAGGAGCTGCTAGAAGCCACTTTTCAAAAGGAAAGTCTACCTAAGAATGAAAACAAAACAGAAAACACATTGATTCAAGTTGAGAGGCAAAGAAATTTTGGTGACATCATTTGACCCCCTGTATCAAGCCACATCTGAAGGCTGATTACTCATGGAGTTTTTCATTATATGATCCAATAAATTCCCTTTTTGCTTCAGCCAGTTTGGATTGGGTTTTCTGTGACTTACAACTTAAAAAGTGTTCAGTTACAGATACCTATGAGTTTGAGAGGAATGTCTGAGAGTCTGGCTTTGGATACAACTTTTAAGAGCTACTGCCAAACCTAACACCTTGGAGTAATTAATAGCTCATCAAGGCTTTGGGTTTTTTATTCAACCTCTGGGACATTCTATTTCTTGTTATGGGAAAATGGGAATGAGAAAAACAACCTCAGGGGGTGCTTTAAGAATTAAATGAACTAATACATTAGAAAATACTAACACAGTAACCTCCACATTTTGGGGTCTCAAGCAATGTACAGCTGGATGTCCCAGAAGCATGGGACCTTGTATGAAAATACATTTATAATTCAAATTGTATTATTTCTGGAAAAGTTTTGAGTGACAAGATAAAAAAAGAGTGTGCTGAAATTAGGGTGGGAACTTGATGAAAGGTGGAAGTTTTGAAAAAAAAAAAAAAGCAAAGGAAACAGGATGCAATTGTTTCCTTCTCAGAAAGTAGCCAAATAATAATAATAATAATAATAATAATAATAATAAAGCATTATGGATTTATTAAGACGTTTTATATTCTAAAGCTGTGTCCGTGAAATTTTTTTGACATACTACTCCATAATGCAGGTCTCTGGACCCCATCTCAGACTTGGCCAATTAGAATATTTAAAGAACAAATAAGTGTGGGGAAAATATTGTAATATCAAAAATGCTTCATGCCCATGAGCTATGATGTAACTTTTCTTCCTCTACATTTTTGATTAGCTACAATTGGTGTCACCATTTTAGAAATTAAATAAATAAGAGAGGACTTAAACAACTTGGTTAGTGCCAGAAAAATTATAAAAATTTCTCTGTCATTCCAGGGCTGAAAATTCATAAGCTCCAATGTCTGAAAATGTCCCAGACTCTCTAGAAAGGAGAGCAGGAAATAAATTGTGTCCAAAGATGTTCCTTATTATGCTATCTGAGTTAAAAAAAAAAACTGGAAAACTCTCTCAAGCTAGAAGCTATGATGCCCAACCCAGATGGCTCTGGTAGGCCAAGCTATCTAGCCTTGTTGGGAATTTCCTTGCCTGAAGAAAACCACCTTGCCTGAGGTTATAGCCCATACCCACTGACTAATCCATATGGTGGTATAAAGGTCCTGTCCTCAGGCCTCGGCCTGAGATAATCTTGCAAGACCATCCCAGCCTCAAAGCTCTTCCTTGGATTGGGTGAGCCCTTCATGGCAAAGCCATGACTTCTAACATCTCCCTCTGCTGACCCTGCACTATTCTGACCTTTTACAGGTATTGCCTTACCCTCCTGTCCCTGCAATACTTTACTTAATTTTCTGCCTGCGAATCCCCCTCTCAGAGCTTGGTTTCCATGGAACCCAACCTGAAATAATCCCCCATGTCCAGAAACAGGAGACCCGTTAGATATATTACTGTCCAGCCATTAGATGGAATCCTTTGTTGCTTTTAAAATTATGATTAATGATGACCATGGAGAAAATTAAAATGAAATATAAATGATAAAATATAATTGATGAAAGCACAATACAAAACTGCACATAGGCCATAATCACTATTATGTATAATTTATCCATGGGAAGGGCTGGCAAGAGTACTTAAAAACTGAAAATTGTGATTTATTTTGAAGTGTTTAAAATCATTATTACATCATTATTCCCCAAACAGACAGAAAGACAGAAAGGTATGCTGCATAATGAATCACATATTAATCTGATAAGTAGAAATCTGAAATATGTCAACAGCACATATCCTATCTTGTTGAAAACACTTCTTAGGGGAAGAGTTGGATCGTATTCTTAGTGCCATGTTCTTCTGTCCTGTTATTGTTATTCCCTCACCTGTCAGAGGCAAAAAGTGGCTCAGGCAGTGAAGCAGGAAAGCTCAACTCCATGACTTTCCCATCTGTGGAAATATGAAAAATGATCCTTATCCATCCAGACAGGTCTGCAAGGAAACCACCATCTACCTGCTCACCTTAAGGTTCCAAGGTTCTGGCATCATTAATCCTTTCTGTAGTCACACAGAGTCGCCCAGTTTATCCCCCAGAGCATCTGTAATTGCCCTCTGTCTGAAAAGCTAAGAGAATCACACTTAGAGCAATTTTTGCTCTCAGTCCCTTGCCCCAGGGACAATTCTGAGTCTTCTGCTCTACAGTCTCCCAGAGGGCACCCTGGGGTTCTGCCCCCATTGTATGCAGAGCTGACCTGTTCATGAATTCATCCTGAATTAGCCTCCTTCCCTTTCTTATATCACTTATCTCTGCTCCCCTACTGGCTTTCCAACTCCCAGGTAAACTACTCCACTCAAATGCTTGTCCCTGCCTCTCCTTGGAGGGGGGGAGAAGGGGACATTAAGCCAAACACTGACCCTTTTCTTCCATTATAACCAATAATGTTATCAAAATGACACTTCTTGGGGTAGCAGACATTCACCAAAGGTTGACAGTGACAACAAGGAGATGACTTAGCACAGGACACCAAGTTGAATGTCATCTGTGATTGACCAGACATTCCTTGGCTGCCCCTGACATAGGGAATTTCTCAATGGTAAGCTTTCTCTCCTGAGACCCGAACCAACTGGTATCTTCTTGAATTCTCTTCCCTTTCTAGATCTTTCTCCTCTCCTCTTTTTGTTTTCCCAGGTGGCTTGTGGAAATATGAAAAATGATCCTTATCCATCCAGGCTATGCCCAGAGAAATGAACTAAAATAATTATACACACATCCCTTTCACAAAAGCATCCTCCTTGAGTTTCCTAAAAGAGAAGCAATATTGCTTACTGAGGTGAATGCAATTATTTTTGTCTTTTACACCATTTTTTCTACCTATTTAACATCTTCAGCATTATAGGCTTCCACATAAGCCCCCTTTCTGTGAACTTAATTGCCCTTCAATCTCAAATCTGTGGGACAGTCATGTTCTTTCCTTGGAGGCAAATTCTCCACAATGTGGGTGATGACAGACTCTCATCTTCCCCCAGAAGACCCTTAGGAGTGGCAGTGCCTGACAGGGCACTCCCAGGCATGTATCCATATTCCCCAGGAGTTGAGCACATCCAAGGCAAGATTCAAGAAAGATTTCTAGAAGCACACTCTGGTATAGCAGTGTCTATAAAATTAAATGTCGGATTACCATGGGCTCCAAAAGAATTAGAAGCAGAACCCAAATAAATATTTGTACAACCAAGTTCATAGCAGCATTATTCACAGTAGCTGGGATGTGGAAGCAACCGAAGTATCTGCCAATAGATGAATGTATAAGTAAAATGCAGTGTATACATACAGTGGAATATTATTTAGCCATGAAAAGGGAGGAAATTTTGAATCTTAAAGACATAAGACTAAGGGAAATAAACATAAGGCTAACAGAAATAAACAGGTCACAAAGGACAAGTATTGAATGATTCCACTTACATGAAGCACCTAGAGTAGTCAAATTCATAGAAACAGAAAGTAGAATAGTGGTTGCTAGGGGATTTGGAGAGGGAAGAATGGGGAGTTTCAGTTCCAGAAGATGAGCAAGTCTGGAGATGGTGGTGGTGTTGGTTGTACAACAATGTGAATGGACTTATATCACTGAATTGTACACTTAGAAAATGGCTAAAACAGTTAATTTTATATTAAGTATATTTTACCATAGTGTAAAAAAATAAAAATAAACAGAAAAAAGGAGGAAGGCACGCTCTCCTTCCCTACTTCTGCTCCCCCTTTAGCTGGGGACCAAAAATAGATGCATAGCATTAGCATCACGCCTGTCTTCTTGTTAATTGTCTTGTTTTCGATGCAGATGTTTTTCACTTACAGACTGTGCTGGGGGGACTAGGAATGCAGAATGTGCTGGTGTGGCATTTCTGAACCCAGGCAAACTTTGATTAGTTGGAATGGTGGTGCTCCGCTCGCTGCAGAGAAACATCAAACCCAGGAAAGCTGCAGCCCTTTGTTTTTCCAGCTTCCACTGAACAAGACCTCTTTCCAGCGGGCATGCCTGTGGGACCCAGCCTTTTCTTTGTTCCCAGGGATACTATTTTCTCATGTTTATGAGGAATGCATGTGTTTTCTCTTTCATTTTTTCCTTTTTAGAAATTTCATTTTGCCTACACAAGGTGAAAAGGCAGAAATGAGCAGTGAGCTGGTTAATGTTCGAGTCTTAGAAGGGATGAGGAGTGGGCTAGCCTTGCAGAGTCTCCTACCTAAAATACCAAAGAAGAGACACACGGTAGAGCTTCGGCCAGTGGTTCTCAACCTTCTAATGCCATGACCCTTTAATACAGTTCCTCATGCTGTGGTGATCCCAAACCATAAAATTATTTTTGTTGCTCTTCATAACTGTAATTTTTCTACTATTATGAATCATAATGTAAATATCTGATATGCAGGATGGTCTTAGGCGACCCCTGTGAAAGGGTCGTTCGACTCCCAAGGGGGTCGCGACCCACAGGTTGAGAACCGGTAGCTTGGGGTCTTCCTGCTCTTCCTGTGGCCCTCACCCATGGCTCTCATTCTTGATCACTCATGGGTTGCACTTCAATTAACAGTCAGGGACCAAAAAATAATTAAATTAGAGGGGCCCGCCTTAGGAGAGGACTGGGTCTCTAAGTAGAAAGTCCTGGATCTGACTCTGAGCTCCATCATTTCCTAGCTATGTGACTGTTAGGCAACTAAGCTCCAGCTTTATCATCTGTAAAATGGGAATAATAATAGTAACTACTCCATATGATAGTGTTAAAGACTAATTAGGTAATTAGAAGACATCTGACACACACCATGGCACAATAGCAGCTCAATCAATTTTAGTTCTTATGATATAAAGAACATTTTACATGTGTAACTCCTGATTCTGAAAAGGTAGGAATCAGCATAAGGTTGATCTTGAAAGAAAGATTCTGTGCTCCTTATAATTTGAAAAATCCCAATAGGCCTTTTGGTGATACCACCCACACCACAAAAGCTACTAAAGAGATGTACCAAGTTAAGTAGGTGTATCTTGTTTTCAAAGGCGTTATCTCATCCCTGATGTTGGACAATAGTGATTTTCCACACACAGGCAAGAATTTTATAGACTCCCTTAATAGTGACATGGCAGAATCAGTAACAGTGACAATATATCGCTTCATGACTCCAAATTCAAGTCTTCTTTAGTGCACTGGAGCAAAATGCCAGCTAAGTGTGGGTTTTACTGATTTAGCTGTGAAGGAAAGAAATTCTGCAGATCAGATCAATACAGCCAGTAAAAACAAACTGCAGAATGCCCATTTTCTGCCGGAGGTCTATAAGCGAGGGCATTAGAGGAGGCCCCTGAATTATTCCTGAGCTCTTCATCTTGAGTGCTGGAAATGGTACTTGAAAACCATTACAGGCAAAGGCTATGATTTTAGGTCAGCATGATTAAATTAAATGTCCTGCACAAAAAGTTAGAGTTAACATTTTTTGGATCCAAAAATTAGAATCCATAAGAGAATAGTTTTAATCAGTCAGAGTACCAGGACAAGCCCAAACCCTCAATTAATTCTTTTGCTGACATTTAGGAACCACATCTTCAGCAATAAGAAAATGTAAACTTAGAATATTATTTTATTTGGACATCTGGCAGCCATATTGGAAACACAATGAGCCATGACTACTTTTAAGGGTATTTTATCATTATCATCAATGTCATTACCATTACCATTAAATTTTTACTACTAATAATACTTCAGCACAGTAGTCATATTCCTTTTATCTGCCTAGGGGAATTATCAGTTTGGAGATTAACCATGTACAATTAAGAAAAAGACTGCTAATATCTCAAAAATATCACAATGGTACTGACTCATACCATTGATAAGGGTGTAAATTAGTGGTTATTTTGAAGGACAATTTAGCCTTGTCCATTATAATATAAGGCCTATATTTGCTTCAACCTGAGAGTATTACTGCTAGGTAACTCTCAGAGAAAAATATTCACAGATGTGTCCAAACATAAAAATAGTCCATGAGGTTCAGTGTGTGTGCAAGTGAAAACATGTATATTATGTGAGCAGCCTTCATTCATGGAATGGCTAAATAAGCTGGACCTGTCTATGACATGAAACATTTTACAACAATTAAGACAAATAAAATAAATAGGTTCAAGTAGACATTAAAATATATCTATAATCAGCAGTTTATATTTAACAACTGACTCTTTAGCCGGACGGTTGAAGTGGGTGGGAAGAGTGAAAGAGAGAGAAAGCCCTGGTTTGCAGCATTTGCTGCTTCCTGTGGTGTAAATATTCCCACCATGGCCAATTTTAAGCTACCAACATGATGGCACTGAATGTGGACTTGGGAAGAGAGGCACACAGTTGACTTAAGAGCTGTCACTATACTGTCACTATATGGTTAAGTGAATAAATAAAGGAGCAGACTGAGGAGCTGAAATAGCTCAGTTGGGAGAGCATTAGACTGAAGAAAGGAGCAGGGCAATATGTATAATCTGCTGCATAACTAAACCACATATCCACGTGCCCTTTTCTGTGTACATATGCATAAAAATTGATATGTGAGTCACCTTTGGGGAAGGAAGTCATCCTGCTAGTGTTAGGTAGTGATTTCTGCTTTGTATCATTTCAGTACTTTTAAGCTGAAAATTTATTAACCATGTGGTTAGGCTAAATTTAAAAAATAATAATGATGATGACAATTGTATATACCATGTCCTGGAAAAGTTTGGTGAGATTTTGATAAATTGAACTTGGATGGGTGGATGGATGGATGTGTGGATGGATGGATGGATGGATGGATGGATGGATGGATGGATGGATGGATAGATGGATGAATAAATAAACAGGTAAATTTGAGAATTGAGGTGAAGGAGACAGAGAAAGAAGTGTGGGAGCCTCTGGGTGATGTGCAGGCTGGTGTTTAGTTTAGGTATTAAAAACGAGAATGGAGAATGGGAAGCTAGAGGTGGGAAGGAAAAGCGACTTAGGTAGGAACGAAGAAACAGCAAGACCAGGAGCCTCTTTGTGGAGCAGGCTGGTAAGGGAGGAGAAAGGGAAGGATAGGGAGCAGCCGCAGACAGTGTCCACCTGGGGAGGTGAGTGCAGTGAGCACTGGGATGCTCTGCTGTGGGATGAAGGGGAGGGGAGCATCCGTGGGCCTGGGATGGGTTCTCTGATTAAAATGCTGCCAATAAGTATCTAAAGCCATCTGCTGACAGCAAGGGGTGAAGAGCAAAGAAACAAGGTTTGGAGGAAGTAGAAAAGGTTTGAAATCGTCCTTGGGAAGGATTGGAGTGTGGGCTGAGTCCTTGTACAATTGAGGAGTGTTAAGGTCCAGTCTGAGTTGGGGGATATGAATTTACATTGAAATGAATTTTCTCTGTTATGTGACCTTCTCCAATTTTGAGAACCTGGAGCAGAAATGAAGAAAAGAAATAGGCAGTGAATTAGGCAGAGGAATCCAGTCGAACAACTCTGTCTCCCCTGCCAAGAGAATGGGGCATCATTTATGGCATCTAGGTTTCAACGTCTGCAAAGCAGGGATAATGACACATACCCTGTGGCATTCTCTTGGGCTAAGGGAGAACCAGAAGAGACAGCAGAGGGGAAAGAACGCAGTGAGGCAGTAATGTGCTTGGTGTGTCTTGAAGTATCAGCACCCAGGCCACTGCTCATGTCTCTGAGGTCCCTATAAATCTCAGTGGAAGATACAAGGTCACTCAGTAATGGAAGGCTAAGTGAACATGACCCAGTCTATGCCCAGAGCGGAAAAATTCCTGGTAAGTGATATTCTGAGAAGTGTTTGACCTCACTCAAAGGCACTGCAGAAGGTGACTGCAGCAATACAGAGGGGAACATGGTCCTCAACTTCTGGATTGGCCAGCAGAAGCCAACAGACCTTCATCCAAGTCCTACAGCTGGTGATAAAGAAGTCTGAGTGTACACCATGGAGGAAAGAGACTCTTGGGACCGCCCTTTCAGTCTGGATGAGCTGAGGTAAGGGGCAGGGGGTGGAACATAGTTGTGCTATAAAAATGTGATCCTAGTGTGTGATATGCATCACAATTTTTACACTGATTACTACACCCCACAGAATGCCTACAACCTTCCTAACATATCCTGGGTGATGTTTAGGTCCAACTCAAGTAGGAAAGTGTAAGGGTGATTGCTAAGTGGTTAATCATTACTCACACCCCCACCACCACCATGACCACCACCACGCACACTGGCTTTCTCTCTGTTCTTTGAACACATCATGATCTTTTAAACTTGAGGATCTTTAAATTTTAGTGTCTGCCTAAAATGTCCTTCCACCCTGATTTTCCAGAGCTAGCTCCTTCCTGTCTTTCATGTCCTACCTGAAATGTGTGATGTTGGTGGGGATATAAATGCAGCCTGGACCAATCCATGACAGGTCTTAAATATTGTCCTAGAGGTAGGACATCATCCTGAAGGCAATGGGGAAGATTCGGCAGATTTGGGGGTAGAGGAGAGATTTGTTTGAATCAGAGCTTTAGAGCAATATTTTTGTGGTATTTTGTAGGATTGAAAATGGACAAGACTGAAAGCAAGAAGACCCATTACAAGGCCATGGCAAAAGTAAAAATGTGATATGAAGAAGGTCAAGAGTAGTGATGTGGAACACTGCTTGAAACAAGACTAATGGCTCAATAAATGGTAAATACAAAAGCACATATTTTTCTCACATGCCTCAGACACAGAACATCCACACATCAGAACACAGGGAAAAAGGATGTCCAACAAACTCGTATGTGAAAATGTGTGAGGAGACCTGCACCTCATAGATTTCATCTGGGCTTTGGGATTTTAATCCCACTCTGTGTTGGGTGGGAGCAGTGCCTAAAGAAATACTATTTAGGTCTTCTAATCTGCACATGAAGAAGTCATGTTTGAATCTGAAAATCAGCTCATTATTGATCTTAACCTTGTTAATATTCATGAAGCTCTATCAAGAAGTAGTAGATTTTAACACAGTGACCCCCACACTCTAAATCAATTCTCATTGATTTCAATCAGCTTCTTCCATCCAAGCATGGATGTCACCCCCTCCCATGAAAACCTGTTCCCAAGGTCCTTCGGAGCATGTGGGTGGTGTAACAGGCTTGTCTGCCCTGCCTGCCATTGTCCAGACTTTGGGAGCACTCAGAGTGGACAGAGATGGCATTTGAGCAGCCCCTGCTCCTCTTTGCAGCTAAGTGAATCTGGCTTCCCCCCTAAATCCATTTATCCACAAAGATATGCTCCTCCCAAGTCTCAGCCACCAGGTGGAAAGATAGAGCCCTGGTCACCTTCAGGTACATGTCATTTCAAGACAAGGCTGATTTTTCCAAAATCCTAGATGCTACCTGTCCTTAAAGACCTCTAACAAGTTCAGATGACAACTCATTCTGTCCTCAAATACACTTCAGTCAAGTTCAGAGCAGGATCTGACAACCAGACTCATAGCCCTGGCTCAGATCTCTGTTGTCTCTGTGACCTGCCCAAGGACAGTCCTGGAAGCTGAGTCTTTTCTCACAGCAAAGGTTTCCTTTGATGTTCTGGAAATCCAGTTTAGGTGACTTTGTTTTTTTTAAGGAATATATAGTTTTTTCTTATTTTCTTTTCAGTTATATATTTTATTTTGGCTATCATATTTTGTTTTCTTTTTTTGATGAAAGTATTTGCCTTCTGTATTAGGAAAAATGACCAAATGATGACTTGTAGGGCAGCATAGCCTCTTGATTATACTCCCAGAAGGAAAGTTGCAATTAAAACTAGGTAAAGTTTGTGAACACCAGCCATGTGACAAGAAACTGAAGGTAGCCTCTGGCCAACAGCCAGGAATAAACTAAATTCTGCCAATAACTACATAAGCCAATCCTTCCCAAATGAGCCTCTGATGAGACCCCAGCTCTGACTGACATCTTGAGTACAGCTTTGTATGGGACCCAGCTAAGCCCTGCCTAGATTCTGGACCCACAGAAACTGTAAGGTGATAAATGTGTATCTTTCTAGGGACTAAGCTGTGCTGATTTGATACATAGCAATGCATAACCAACTTAATACTTGTGTAGGTTTACATTGCTATGGGCTATTACAATTTAGTAGCTGAGATATCAAATATCAGGTCTTCTAGTATCAACTATAACTTAAACTCCATTTATTAAGTAACAGATCAGCCAAGGGACTTTTGTGCATGCATTTAAGCATAACCAATGGACACAAAACACTGGGGGGTAGGGGAGGCTGGGGGAAAGGCAGGGGGAAAAAGAGATATATGTACTAATCTTTGTAAAACTTTATGTAATAAAAAAAATAATGATTAAAAAAAAGAGAGAGATCTTGGTAGATGCTGGGCACTGGTTTTACATATCTAATCTTCGCCTCCCCCCCCAACACACACCCTATGAGATATAGTCTTTATCCCAACTTCACAGATGAGGAGACTGAGCTGCAAAGATGGTAATAAGCTTTTCCAATGTTGCCTAGCTTGACAGTAGTGGAGCATTGCTTCAAATTGGGTCTATCTAACTTCAGATATGCTCTTAAACATTGAGGTGCCTCGGATGCTGAAACTACATTACAGAGTCTGTGGCCCTAAAAATGACTTAGGTAGAGGCCTTTGTCTATAATGGCTTTGCTGGCCTTAATGGCCTAGATATTAGAGATGAGGAAACTGAGGCTCATGGATTTCAATAATTTCATCACAGATTCTCTACACTTGGTAGGACCAGGATTTGAACCTGGGTCAGTAACACTGTTTCTAAATCTTTCACTATTTCCTTGCTCTGCACAAACATATAGCCTAAGCCTGCCCTTTAATTTTATTTATCATCTCAATTAGCAAACTCCTCTGAATCGTTCTTCCATGTGTTCACCCAGCACTTACTAAGCATTTGCTTTGTGCCAAGTACATTGTAGGCCTTGGAAATACAAAGGAAAAAGACAGAACCTTTGGTCACATCTCATTGCAGATTGTCCTAGTGGCCAAGAGCACATCTATGTCATTTGCTTTTGTATCTCTAGCACTAAACATGGTACCTCAAATTTAGAGGTGCTATTTTTTTCAAAGTTTTATATTTAATATTACAGTTGACATACAATATCATATTAATTTCATTGTGCAACATAGTGATTAAACAGTTATGTACAATCATTGGCTCTGCTGGCTGCTGTCTCCTTTGCAGCTGCTTTTGGCAGCTGCCCCTTTCACTCTATCAGGTGACCCCTAAATAGACCACTCATTTCCACACCTGCACACCTTTTCCTGTCATCCCCATTCACCGCTCCACTTGGAATGACCTCCCACTCCTTCTTCTCCTGCCTGCACCCTTCAAAGCCCTGAAATGTTACCTCCTTTCAGCCCCTTCCTCTACCAGCACAAGTAATAATGACCTGGTCTCTTTTCCCCGGCCATTCTACACATTTTTATTATAACACTAGAGGCCTAGTGCACAAAATTTGTGTATGGGGAGGGGGGAGTCCCCTCAGCCCAGCTGTACCCTCTCCAATTCAGGACCCCTGGGATCAGACCTAAACCAGCAGTCAGACATCCCTCTCACATTCGTGGACCACTGGCTCCTAATTGCTCAGCTGCCTGCCTGCCTGGTCACCCCTAACTGCCCCCCTGCCAGCCAAGTCACCCCCAACCTCTTCCTCCCTGCTGGCCTGGTCACTCCCAACTGCTCCCCCACTGGCCTAGTCACCCCTCACTGTCCCCCTCTGCCAGCCTAATAACCCCCACCTACCCCTTCTGCTGGCCTGATTACCCCTAACAGTGCCCCTCTACCAGCCTGGTTGCCCCCAACTGCCCCCCCCCGCTGGCCTGTTTGCCCCTCATGGCTCCCCACCCCACTAGCCTGATTGCCCCATGCAGCCTGCTGTTCAGTCATTTGGTTGTCCCTCACTAACCCCCCTGCTGGCCTGGTAGTAGGCAGCCATCTTGTGAGGGTGTGAGGATTAATTTGCATATTATCTCTTAATTATATAGGATATTCCATTATCATTACTTGATTTTAAATTTCTTCTCCCAGGCTGGGAGTAACTGTAAATCCAGCTTCCAGCTCAGCACAGAGTGGCAGTTCAACAAGGGCTGGATGAACTAAATTCAGTTCATTCATTCTATAAATATTTACTAACCATATCTTATGTTCCAGGAATTCTGTTTGAAGATTCAATGAAAAACACAAATTGGTGGAAAGTCCTGGATCTTGTGGAGCTTATATTGTATTGATTCCACTTAAAATGTCTGGTTCTGTTGGGCCCACTGGCAAGGCTATTATTAGCTTCCTTTGTCTTTCAATTTGATGTCAGGCCCTGGCTATGTGACTTGGAATTTATCTTGGGAAGCCAGTGTGTGCCGACATCTCTCCAAGCCCCGGGAAATCCTCAACACGTCTGTGAGTCCAGGAGGCCATGTTGTTAACATACACATCAGTGCAGGTCTGGCCAAATGAAGTTGTCTTCCCAGAAGCAACCCCTGTGGGAAGCAGTGCTCCTCAGTGAGGCTGCCAATATTTTGACTATTTTTGGACTTTGATTTTGGAGTTGTAAGTGGAATTTATAGCCCATTTGTGAATGGGCTCAATGGGGGGAAATGTCCCTTTTCAAGGCTTCATTTGCTACTGGGTAATGCCAGCAGGGTTTTGTAGACGAGGCAGGTGAATGAGCTTCCCACTGCAGCTGTGCAGAAGCAAGAAGAATAAAAGGAAGAACCACAGATGCCTTTGTGAGGTAGTGACTAGATCTCTTCATAACGTGATAGCTAACATCTCTTGTTGATTAGTTTATTAACTTACTTCCTGCTGTTTGTACTGATGTATTGATATATTGATATGATATTATTGATATATGTCATCATTACAGTTGGTGTCTCCAACGTCCTTTATCGACAAATAGCACATCCATGCAAGTTTGTCCACAGGTGTGAAAGATTATGGAGAGTAAACACCTAGCGATTGAAGTGCAAGGTCATGAAGTGTGCATGTCTTCCGTTGTATTTGCTATTGCTAAATTGATATCCAAATGAGTTGCACCAATTTACATTCACTCTTGCCATGCTTGAGAGTATCTCTTTCTTCACATACTCAGCAAAAATCAGCATTACATAATGGGTGGGAAAATGGTGTCTCATTTTAACTTGCATATCTATGACTTATTAATGTGGTTGAGCTCTTTTTATGTAAGTGTCAGCTGTTTGATTTTCATATGCTGCGCTGCCTCTACTGGTATTCTTTGTCCATTTTTTTCTAATGGACTATTTGGCTTCGTATAATTGATTTGAAATTCATCTCATATTCCAAATAATATCCTTTTTTAAAAAATACATTTTATTGAGTTTTTACAGAGAGGAAGGAAGAGGGATAGAGAGTTAGAAACATCGATGAGAGAGAAACATTGACCAGCTGCCTCCTGTACATCCCCCACTGGGGATGTGCCCGAAACCAAGGTACATGCCCTTGACTGGAATGGAACCCGGGACCCTTCAGTCCGCAGGCTGACGCTCCATCCACTGAGCCAAACTGGTCAGGGCCAAATAATATCCTTTTATCAGTTATTTATACAAGTATCTATTGTCATATTAGACTTTATACATTTAGTCAAATATATCAATCTTATCCTTGGTGTTTATAATTTTTTTGTTTGTTTGTTTACTATTTTAAAAAACCAATAACCTTTGTACTCCAAGATCACAAATACAGTCTCATAAATTGTCTTCTAAAAGTTCCATTATTTTGGTATTTATTACTTTGAGATTTGATGTTTGTATAAAGTCAGGATAAAATGTTCATTTTTTTTCTATAATGATAGTCTTTCTCCCACAACATGTGTTGAATAAAACATCCCCTCTCACTACCACTCATTTGTTTTGCCATCCCTGTCTGTCACCAAGTTCCTGTGTGTGTTGAAGGGTTTTTTCTGTGCTGTCTATTCTGTTCAGTTGATTAACTTCTCTATCTCTGTACCAAATTTACACTGCTTTAATTACCATATTTTAAAAAGAAATCATACTAAATGGAAAAGCAAGACTCCCTTCTTCCTTTTTCACACACATCTTGGTTATCTCTGGACCTTTATTTTTCGATGAATATCTTTGGGTTGATTTTGTTAAGTTGCAAAAATAAACTGTTGAGATCTGATTAAATTTCCTTTGTTTTAAATTGAGTCCATTTTTTATCAAAGGATCAAATATACCTTTAGGAAAAGGAGGCAGGAGAGGCCCCTGGGCACCTTTGGGCCTCAAGATGTTGTAGCTGGGAGTTTCCTGTGCTCTCTTGGCAGGAGATAACACTCTTAGAGATCTGAAAGGAATGGGCAGCTTGTCAATGACAGGAATCCAATGTTCCTGACCTCATAGCTGAATTACCACTGAGACCTTCTCAGTCTCACCACAACATCCACAACCTGAATCCAAGGCCCAGGGATACAACTTCAATTTGCCGCTGGACTCCAGCTTCAGGTGCCCTGCATCTCCTGGTGTGACATCCCCCAATTAAGGCACTGAATCCCATTGAGTGTCCCTGGTCCATATCCTTACCTGCTCCTCCTTAAAGATCACATTTCCCTCCCTGAAGTATCAGGTCTTTCCTTCGCACCCCTCATCACTCGGTTACCAGACTGATCTTTGGAAAACATGGTCCCAGCATCTCTCCAGGGATGCTGGCCAAGACTTCTCAGGGTTGTGCTGACACAGTAGCCACTAGCTATAAGAACCGTTTTAATTAAATAAAACTCGTAAAAATAAAATTTCAACTCCTCGATCCCATTGGTCACATTTTAAAAGCTCAGTTGATCATTAGCTACCTGTGGCTATCATCTCAGTCACATTTCTACCTTCATATACAGGAGGTTCTATTGGACAGCGCTACAGAGACTCCCAGGGTCTTTTGTTTCCCCACCCAGTGCTCCTGGCCTCACAGCATCCCCACCTGCCTATTTCTCTCCCAACCCAGGTGCCCAAAATGTTAAAATCAGGACTTCCTCTCAGTCCCCTTGAGCACCTCGGCTTTCCTGGTATGAGCTTTAGCTCCATCTGCTCTGTAATCTAGAACCCCATGTCTTCTTCAGCTTCTTTCTACAAAGTCATTTTCTTCCTTCAAGGCTCTGCTCAAAGACCACCTCACCCCTAATATCTTCCTTCCAGTCTCCTTCTCACAGCTTCTACACCCACTGTCTGCATCTCTATTGCACCCTGGCACTATGTCATTAAGTGAAATTCATGCAGGACAGTGGCTATGTCATAACGGTTCTCTATCCCCTAGCTCAGGGCCCGGCTCCTAGAAATTGTCAATGCATGATTATGGAGTCCAGTTGAACACAAGCCTTGCCCCTGTGTTAATCTGGTATCTCCCAGCACCCTTCTGCCCTATCACTTAGCCTGGCCTGCCCAACCCCCTTTCTATTCACTCCCCCACATTTAATTACATTCTCATCAGACTGGTCTGCTTGGCTCCCTGTGTAGTTAAAGTGTTTGTGTAAACAGCAGAGAGATCCTGTTCATTATAAAGACTTCCTCACATTCATTGCAGCCAGTTCCGGTCTCCCCGATTGTAAAGGAGATAGGAGTAGCCACTTGGAGACAGGAAGGGGCTTATTGAAGGGACAATAGCAGCTCTGAAGAGATAGAGCAATATATACACACAGCTCATGCAGTATGTTGTTCTCTCCCTTAGGAGAGACACAGAAGGAGAGGTGGAGAAAAAGAGAGAGAACAAGAAGAGCAGAGACAAATGTAGAGAAAGCAGAGAATAAGTCAGGATAGAAGAGGGAAGCTATCAGAGAGAGATACACACACTCATTAAAAGAGATAGAGACACAAAGGTGGACCCAGAAGCATAGCATCAGAGACAATAAGTGTAGGGTAAAACTGTTAAAGTAGCTATATCCCTTAGCCTACAGAGCATGCTTGCTGTGGCACATTACAGAACAAACTAGACATTGCACACCAAGAGTGCTAACACACAGAAAATTGGTGCAACAGCCATCAAAAGAACAAATGGAAACCAAACTCAACTTCAGCCCCAGAATTTTAAAAACAACATGATCAACCCTGAGCATTCACATCATCTGACTTGCCTATCTGAAAAAAATGCAGAAAGAAAATCTTGGAAATGCAGAATGTGCTCTTCTCTATGATCTGTAGTGCCTTTGATATCCCCTACCCAGACTTCTCAACAAGAACCTGTCTTTGGCCTGACCAGGTGGGGCTTGGTGGTTGAGCATCCACCCATGACCCAAGAGATTCGTGGTTCAATTCCTGGTCAGAGCATAGGCCTGGGTTGTGGGCTCATTCCCCAGTAGGGAGTATACAGAAGGCAATGGATCAATGATTCTCATCATTGTTCTTTCCATCTCTCTCTCTCTCTCCCTTCCTCTCTGTGAAATCAATACAAACATATATTTTTTAAAAATAATGTCTTTGCTGTGGA
Source organism: Murina feae (assembly GCA_004026665.1). Lineage (NCBI taxonomy): Eukaryota > Metazoa > Chordata > Mammalia > Chiroptera > Vespertilionidae > Murina > Murina feae. The sequence goes on along the minus strand of PVJC01005906.1, from coordinate 14,277 downwards.
CAGCACCAGTTCAAGGCTTTGATGGAATAGGCAAAGTATGACCAAAGCTTTCTTTCCCTAAACTTGTGACATCTAGGGTTTTTCAGAGTTGGGGCTGTGCCAGGTAAAATGATGCCTGCTCACTGAAAAGGGCTGTCCTTTTAATGACAGTGACATGCTGCATTTGAACTACCTAAAAAATCTTGCCTTGTCTCTTTCCAGATGCCTCAAAAGTTGACTCTCAAATCCTGTTAGCTTGGTCATCAATCTGGCTAACTTGTTTTCTCATGCATTCATTCATTCACACATTTATCAAGTACCTCCTGTGGTTTGGCACCATGTTAGATGCCACAGAGGCAAATGAAACAAATGTTTCTTGGACCTAGAGGGTTCAGTGTCTAGTGTGGACAAGCTACACTAAATAAAGAATCATACTAACAAATATTACACTGGAAATATGAATATGTGCAAGAAATTTAAAAAGCATGATGCCCAAAATGAATTGCAAGCAAAGAATCTAAGTCAGTTCTGGAAACCATAATGAAATGTCATAGATTGGATGGCTCCAATAACAGAAATGTATTTCTCATAGTTCTGAAAGCTGTAATTCTGAAATTAAGGTGCCAGCAGGGTTGAGATCTGGGGAGAGTTCTCTTCCTGGCTTGTAGATATCTGCCTTCTCATATTGTCCTCACATCGCAGAGGGAGAAAGCTCTGGGGTCCTTTTCTCTTCTTATAAGGGCACTAATCCCATCATGGCAGCCCCACCCTCATGTCCTCTAAACCTACCTCCCAAAGGCCCCATCTTCTAATATCATCACATGGGGAGTAAGGGCTTCAATACATGAATTTGGGGGGACACGATCAGTCCTAAAAAATCCTTATCCATGAATTTCATAGTAGCACTACATAGAAGAACAAAGAAAGGAAATAACCCATATGTCTATCAATGGATGGATGCTAAACAAATTATTTACATAAAATGAGATATTATTCAGCCTTAAAAGTCAGTTAAATACTAATACATGATACATGAATGAACCTTAAAAACATTCTAAGTGAAAGAAACCAATCACAAAAGGTCACATGTTATGATTTTATTTATATGAAATGTCCAGAATAAGTCAATCTGTAGAGACAGAGCACAAATTAGTGGTTTCTAGGACCTGGGAGGAGGGAGCACTGGACAGTAGCTGCTTATTGAGTAACTAGAGGCCTGATGCACAAAAATTTGTGCACTCAGTGGAAGGGGTTCCCTCAGCCCAGCCTGTGCCCTCTCACAGCCTGGGACTCCTCGGGGGATGTTCACCTGCTGGCTTAGGCTTGCTCCCCAGGGGAAAGGGCCTAAACTGGCAGTAAGACATCCCTCTGGCAGTCAGGGAGCCCTCAGGGGATGTCCACTTGTCTGCGGGGAGCAGGCCTAAGCTGCAGTCGGACATCCTTAGCACTGCTGAGGAGGTGAGAGAGGCTCCCATTGCTGCCACTGTACTGGCAGCCTTCAGCCTGGCTTGTGGCTGAGCAGAGCTCCCCCTGTGGGAGCTTACTGACCACGAGGGGGCAGCTCCTACATTGAGTGTCTGCCCCCTTGTGGTCAGTGTGTGTCATAGTGACCAGTCATTCTGCTGTTAGGGTCAATTTGCATATTACCCTTTTATTATATAGGATAGGATAGAGGCCTGGTGCATGGGTGGGGACCAGATGGTTTGCCCTGAAGAGTTTCCTGGATCAGGGTGGGGTTCCCTCTGGGGTGCCTAGCCAGCCTGGGTGAGGGGCTGATGGCTGTTTGCAGACTGGCCAAGCCCCCCAGAGGGAACCCTCACCCCATGAGGGTGTGGCCAGCCTGGGTGAGGGACTGATGGCCATTTGCACACTGGCCACAGCCCCTTCAGGATAGGGGAGTCCTGCTGGGGTGCCTGGCCAGTCTGGGTAAGGGGTTGATGCCTGTTTGTAGGCTGGCCAACTCCCCCAGTGGGGATCCTCACCCCATGAGGTTGTGACCAGCCTGGGTGAGGGCTGATGGCTGTTTTCAGGCTGTCCAAGCCCCCCAGGGACCCAAGTTCCCAGGGAGGCTGGCTAGAAGCAGGTATCTGGGATTTATTTATCTTTCATAATTAAAACTTTGTTGCCTTGAGTGGAAGCCACAGCCAGCCAGGGTAGATGGGAAGCTTGGCTTCCTCCATCACCAGGACAACCAAGCCTCCTGCTTGCTCCAGCCTTCATGGCTGCCAGCCACCATCTTGATTGGGTTAATTTGCATATAGTCGCTCTGATTGGCTGGTGGTTGTGGCTTGGGTGTAGTGGAGTGATACCAATTTGCATGTTTCTCATTTATTAGATTAGATGTTGCTTTGAGTGGGGTAGAGATGAAACTGTTTTAGACTAGATAGAGGTGTAAATGTATGAAATAGTACTAAAATGTTTACTTTAAGATGCTTAATTTTATGCATGATCATAAAAATGAAATTTTGGGGTCACTTAATTTTAACTGAGGGTCAAGGAAAGGCAATGCTGAGGAAGTGGCCTGTATATAAAACTTGAAGAATGAGTCAAAGTCACTAAGGGGAATCAAGCAGGGTTTGGTCAGAGTGAATAATAGCCATGAATATAAAGGTGAGAAGAGCTTGGCACATTGAGAATGAGAAGGAAGTCAAGGTGTCCAGACACCAAAGGATACTGTTGCCTGAAATACAACTGGACAGGTAGTCGGTGGTAGATCTTTACAGGTGTTTTGAAGCTTTTGTTTGTTTTAGCATCAATGGGCATGAAGAGAAGTCATATGATTTGATACACATTTTCAGATCAATCTCGCCACTTTGAGAAGAATGGATTGAAAGTCGTCCCATTTCTTTTCCTAACCTTTATAATGGTAGAAAAGACTTCTGAAGCTAGATGGGTTTCTTGTTCTTTCTATTTAGCAATGCCCTTCTCTTTTTATGTTTGTCACATCCTTTCATTTTCCTTAAGATTAAAACAAAATTACCAAGATATCTCTAGGTATTCACTAATGCTCTATAACACGCTGTGGCTCATCCAAGGAATGGAACCATGTTTTCTTGTGTCAGAAAGATCCTTCTATAATATTTCTAATTTCTGCTTCCTTTTCTTTCTTTGGGGATCTTTTTCAGAAATGAATTATGTCTTTTCTGTCTTCATTCTCATCTTCCGTTCGTAGCATCTTCTTTCTCGTCACCATCACAGTTCTGGCCCTTTTTCCTCTATCCCAGGTCACTTAATTGAGCCTTAAGTGTTGTCTCTTGGTTTTAGGGTTTCCAAAACATGTACTGAATTATGTTCTTACATCCCTCTCTCTTACATAATTTAGTTCACTAAACTGCCTACATTTTGTCCATCTCTCTTTTCCCTTAAATCTTATTATCCCACTTTGCATGTCTGCTTTCACAGAGCCCCTAATTTCTTGCTTAGCATCTAAGACACAGGAAGACATTGGTGACATTGTCTTTGTTGAGTATGTCCTTTGCACATGGCATGCATTTTCTCAATGTTTTATAATTTGAAATGCTCCTCAGAGCTGATGTTGTTGCTGCATTAGTTATTCATCTTTAAGTGATGTGATGTGTAAGCAGGGCTGGTGTTTTTCCATAAACAAATTGAGTAAATCATCTCTGCTTCCCCTTCTGGTTCCCTTTGGTTGTTCTTGGCTTCTCAGATCTCAAACTGGAGGGCTTCTTGGTGTAAATTTATAACACTCGCATTGTTATGGAGCAGCTGGATGGGGGTCAAGAGGAAGCCTGAGCTACGAGTAGTGTTCACAGAATATTTATCTCGGCAGCAATTCTTTCCATGCATGGAGAAGCTGTTGTTGTTCTCGCCTCAGTGTTTTCTATTCCCTTTTAATTTGGCACAGCCTCTGCTCCAGTGTAAACTCTGGCTATGCCCAGGCTCTTTCCTGGTGCTATTGCTTGACACTTGGAGGAAGTGCCTCTGTAACCCTGAAAGGGTTTTCTTTGATGTGGCAGCTTCTTGAATCCTAGGTCTTCTCAATGCCCAGCTTTCAGAACCTCTGATCTTTGTCAGTGTCACCGATCAGGGAGCTCCCTCACCTTCAACACTTCCTACTCCTAATGAGGAGAACTTAATGATTTCCCCCAGTGTATCCTCAAGTTTTTTCCATAACACACAAGTCCTCATCATTTTCATCACTTTCTTCTTTGTGTGACCATCACACTAATCCTGGACTCTCAAGTTGCTGCTGTCACAATGCTGATCCCTGAAGTTTAAGGGAAGCACAAATTATGAGGTCACCACCTACCACATGGCCAATCCATGCACTCAGTTCTGACTCCTCCAGGTAGGTGCACAGATCCCACTAGAGCCCTGAGTTTTATTCCTGACACTAATGCTCTTTCTTAGGAAAGAGTTGTAAATGGCATCCTTAAAGTCTTCCTGAGTCTCATGCCTTCTTCACTATGTTTACAGAAATGTTCCCAGTCTCCCATAGTTGTGTTGGATCAGTCCCTTGTTTTCAATTTTCCCTGCCCACTTTTCCCCTATGTGATTTTTCAAATGGGGATTTAATGAGGGGCAGAGTGAAGACTTTAAAAAGAAACTAAGAAGAGATGTATGTCTGTGCTCACGCTAACATCTAACAAAAACATATGAGCCTTGAATTGACTGTTGTAAGGCGACAGTATTTACAGGTGAGCACCTGTGCAAGCTGTATGCCTAACACAACATTCGGTGTGGTCAGATGAACATATATAAGATTGTTCCCCCAATATGCTGACTTACTGAACAAACACAAAACTATCAAAGTTAGAAAAAATCTCACTTGGACCTTATTTAGGTAATTAAATTTCTTTTTTTTTTCCACAATAGGTTTAGATAGTATAAGAATCGTGAATTTAAGGATTTAAAAGTAAACAGAAAAAACTAAGAATGGCTGCAACAGTGTTTACAATTCTTAAAGGATTATTTAAAGACTATTAAAATGTATGCCAAAGTAAAAAGTAAGGTAACATATTATTAAAGATTTTTATTCTCCTCCTGTGTTGTTTCTTTTTCACCAGGTGGAGATGTGAGAGGTAGAGAGTTAAACAAATCTTTATTGTTTTATGGTTTTTTTTAAGTTTTTTTCTACAATAAGCAAGCACACGTAATTGTAATAAGTATAAAATATGGAGAAAAATAAGAATAAGGAGGCCTGTTGCTGATCAAATAAAGAGAAGCCATATTTCATCGATGTGAAGGCTAAATATTCAACCCACTCTTCTCCCACCTCTTTTCCTGTTGTGTTCTGGAAATATGGAATGAGAAAATTAGGACCCATGGAATAGTCATAATGAGCCACTGGTCAATGTGACCAGGAACCTGGAGAAACAGCCAATCTGAGTTAACAACAGAGAAGTAATGATTAATGCATAACATCTGTAAAAGAGTCATGGCGATTTTCACAAGGGGCAGACCCACCCTAGCCCCTCCCATGTGTTATTTACCAAGGGACTTGCTGTTTGTTATCAGAAGTGGTTTCCATCTTTCAGCTCTGTAAGATGTTGAATATAGAGGTGTAGATGTATATCCTAGGAAAGAGACTTGGAATATAGAATGAATACAGTGAGAAACAGCCCGGCTGGCATGGCTCAGCGGTTGAACATCGACCTATGAACCAGGAGGTCACAGTTTGATTTCTAGTCAGGGCACATGCAGGGGTTGCAGGCTGGATCCCCAGTGTGGGGCATGCAGGAGGCAGCCAATCAATTATTCTTTTTCATCATTGATGTCTCTCTCTCTCTCTATCTTCCTCTTAGAAGTGAATAATAAAAACATATATTTTTAAAAAGAAACATCTGACTGAGTTGTCTGTCCATGTGATTGAGAAAATGTGACACTTTGTGCATAGATATGAATTAGGGCTAGTGGTAAAATTCTTGCACTTTCATTTTCTCTAAAGTAGGAATAGGAAATGTTTCCCACTTGATTATCTTAAGGTGTATTAAGAAGCACACGTGCTATGATATTCCAGCTTCATGTTTTGATTTAAAAACAAACAAACAAAAATCAATTCCACCTTCTTCCGGACCAAAATGGGTGATAGTCAGGATGGTGGTCTCCTATCTGCTGAAACATCAGAGTTCATCATTGTTGCTTTACTTAAAAGCCTCCTTCCTTAAGAAAGTGTCTGCTGTTGTGCTCTATGGAAAATGGTGATCATCCCTTTTCATCCTCCGTGGGCTGGGCTATGGGAAGTCAGTGCTCAGAAGAAGCGGGGTCCTGTCCACCTTCCGTCATCCAAACAGCTCGGGCAACGATTATTTATTTACAACAGCTAATACAATTGGCAGTAATGACTTCACAGGCAACGTCTAAGTGCAGGCAAGATGAAAAATTTACTAAATTGGAGAATAAAAATGCATAAGAAAATGTACAGAATCAATATTTCATGGCCTTTGCGTTACCTTGCTGTTCACAAATCTATTCCCGAGTTCACATTAAAATTTAAAGCAACGTCATGCGACAAGTTCAAGCCCTGGGTTATTTCACGTTGGTTTAGCTTTAGAGGAGTTTTGTTGTTGTCTGCTTCATAAAGTCACGGGGACCCGAGAAGAGAAGACACTTAGGAAACCATTTATCCAGGTAACTTTGGTTTTACTTTTTTCTTAAGACAGGAAGACAGAACTGTGTCTGACAGACATGGAAAGGTTGTTTGAGTCATTCTACTACTGAACTACTAAGCCTCAGCCATCTTCTAGTCCAAACTTGGTCCAGATTACAAAGATTGTTTTTAAAACTTTGAAAGCCAAATTATTACTTTTTTAAGATATCAAACATGTGCTGAATAGCTACTATGAGCTAAATATTAGGTGGCACATATAAACTTGAAGGGTTTTGATTCTTAAATTCTCCATGTTTTCATGAATTTATGAAATGACACCATAGGAGAATGAACCGCTAAAGGGCCAGATACAGAATCACTGTTACCCTTCGCCATGTCTTATTGATATGTAAAGGGATGTTGGATAATAGGAAACAAGTTCCTGAAATCTGTAAAATCACATAGCTATCCCCAATACTTCTAGTTTTTGTTGGTTTTTATTGTTTGGACCAGTACACAAGGAATTTAGAGTTTATTAGTCCAGCATCCATGATTTCAACCTTATTCTAAGATTTCTAAATTATCTTGATTAATTACTTTGTTGAGCTATGGGTTTGGATTGCCATCAAGTACAACTAGAAATAAAGAAAGACGTAGTTCTGATGCTAACGAAATCGTTTTGGTAACTACCTAGAAACTGTTTCTCAATTAAGCTTTATTCTTCAGAGTGTTAGGGCGGGGCAAAGGCCAGTTTACAGTTGTACCTATGGAAACTAATACAGTAATAATACCAAAAAAACCCCTCTGTTTCTCAAACTCACAACTGCAAACCTACTTTTGCCCCACCCTGTATGTGAAAGATTTGTGTCAACCTCAAGGGATTAATTTATCCATGAATACCTTGGGTCCTGTAGAGAAACCCAAGGCTGACCCCATACAGATGACTATCACTAGACAGAAGCCTTTGTTTAGTTTTAAATTATTTCTTATCCCCGTGTGTCCAAAAAGTATTCATTAAATTGTGTCAAACTTCCCACCCCACTTTATTGTCTTCTAATCGTGCCTGAAATTTTATTTTTTTAAGGTTGAAGTCATTATGATTTTTTCCAAGGACATATTTTTATTTTTGTGTGTATAAACTGGCTTCTTGTTGTGAAAGATGAGTTCCTTGGCCCAGCCACACCGTCATGAACACAGTTCATGAAAATACTGAAGCCCTTCTGTACTAGTTAGTAAATATCAGCCACTGGACTCTCCCCAGGGCTCTCCCTATCTCCTAGCTGCCCCATCCCAATGCCAGGACCAACCCCAATCTTCATCTCTCCGGATCCAGAGCTACAGGGGAAAGGGGACTCTGGCCCATCTCCCAGTTGCCTTTAACACTCACAACTTCACCCCAGGCAGTTTAGTTTCCATCTGTTTTATATAATGGCCTCAGGTAAGGCTTTGTTTGCAGAAAGTATTCAGTGTGAACACTGGTTGAAAATCCCTGCTCAGGCCCTTGCAAGTTTGCACAGTCCTAGATTTCTGAGAATGGAAGCCTTTCTCTCTATAACACTACTAGAGGCTCAGTGCACAAAAATTTGTGCACTCGAGGGGTCCATCAGTCCGGCCTGTGCCCTCTTGCAGTCTGGGACCCCTCAAGGGATGTCCACCTGCTGGTGTGCCTAGCCAGCCTGGGTGAGGGGCTGAGGGCCGTTTTCAGGCTGCCCACAGCTCCTATTGACCCAAAGTCCCAGCAAGGCTAGCTGGAATTAGGTTTCTGGGGTTTATTTATCTTCTATAATTAAAACTTTGTTGCCTTGAGAGGAAGGCCTAGGCAGGCAACAGAAGCCTCCTGTTTGCTTCAGCTCTGTGGCTTCTATAATTGAAACTTTGTTGCCATGAGCAGAGGCCCAGCCAGCCTGGGCAGGCAGTTGCAATGGAAGCCTCCTGTTTGCTCTAGCTCTGTGGCTGATGGCCACCATCTTGGCTGGGTTAATTTGCATAAGTCACTCTGATTGACTGGGGGTGTGGTTTATCTGGGGGTGTGGCTTGTCTGTGGGCATGGCTTAGGTGTCTTGGAGTGATGGTTAATTTGCATATTACTATTTTATTAGAGTAATGAAATCAAGTACACGTCTGCATCCTGGTGTAATTACCTTGCATCCAAATGGGCAACAGATACAGACCTGTGGGTATGGAGAGGCTCCAAATCAGATGAGGCAGAAGGTGCTGGAGCCCAGGCTTAAGTGGAGGCAGCAGGAAGGGAGTGGGCTTCGCTCTGTGCCCAGTCCTATGCCAGGTGCTCATGGTCCAGATCCTCTCCAATCCTATGAGGCATGTTTCTTTGCTCCCATCCCTCCCTCCTTCCTTCCTGATTTACTGAGCACCTATTTGTGCCAGGGGCTAAGGTACAAAGGCACAGCTAGCATCCCCAAGACCTCACTGCCCTGTGAGAGCATCATCCAGAAAACAGCTGTGACTGGAGTGGATGCAGGATGCAGGGGGAACCCCAAGTGATTCAGGGAAGGTTCTCCAATGGAGTTAAAGCCAAGCTGGGATTTGAAGGATGAGGAAGGGCATTCCAGATGGAGGGAACTACATGTGCAAAGGCAGGAAGGCAGGAAACAGCCTGCCTGGTCTGGAAACTGTGGGAGGGCATGGAGCCCAGGTCCAGGAAATCTGCTGAGTGAGGTTGGGGTCCCAGAACCCACTACCTGGACCCTCTGCCTCCTTGACCTCCTTTGTTCCTGGCTGCCTGGCCAGGAAGAAGACTCTGCCTACCTGCACAAAAAGAGGATTTGAAGCTGGAGAGAGTGAGGAAGGGGGAGCCAACTAATGTGTATTTTTGGATTGCTTCTCAGAAATCCCCCTCCTCCTCCTCCTTCTCCAACTCCTCCTCCTCCTCCTCCTCCTCCTCCTCCTCCTCCTCCTTCTTCTCCTCCAACACCATGGCAACCACACTGCAGCTGGGGGAGCCACCTGTGAGCTAGGCTGAGTTGAGGGGCAGGTGAGCTAGGGGTAGGGACCTATGCTCTCTCTCTCAGAGTCTCAGTTTTGGCATCTAGAATATGGGCATGACAACCCAGTTGCTGGCTCCTGTCAACCCAGGTGCTTCAAGAAGTGGAGGCCCAGGCTGGACTCATCAGGGGGAAGGCCTGGGAGGTAAGGGTGGGGCTGGGAGGTACCCTGCATTATCCTTCAACTGGGGGGTTAGCAAGGTGGGGAGGAGTCCCTGAGCCACATAGGCTGCACTTTCCACCAAGCAGCCTGCCCTGATGTGCCCACTGCACTGTCACTGCTGAGATGTTCCAAGGGGAGGGGGAGACAGGGCTGAGGCACAGACACAGGAATGAATGTCCCTGTGAGCCCCTGCAGTGACAGGTCTTAGGGGTCCCCCATACAGTGCACAGGGCCAGCCGTTCCCAGAACCTGGTCAAAGCCCCAAAAGGAGGACAAGGCGGTTGCTGGGTGATGACTAAAGACTAACTTAAACAAACAGGAACATGTGCTCTCTCGTTCTGGGGCCAGAATCTGAAATCAAGGTGTCTGGGGCTGTACTCCCTTGAAGAGCTCCAGGGGAGGGTCCTTGCTGCTTCTTCAGCTTCTGGGGGCTCCCGAATGCATCCCTTCAGTCTTCATGTGGCCCTCCTCCATCCTCACGTAACTTCTTATGCATGATCACTGGCCCCACTCCCTTGATACCGTGGATGGTCTCTGCTTCTGGGGTGCCACCTCCCTGGTTGGCTGTTTGCCCCTGTTCTCACACCTGTCAACAGTCCCTTTGCCAAAGTCCTTCCAGAAAATCATTTGTGCGTGCAGTCTCCTCCCGCAGGAACCATGACAGCTGGGATTGAAAAGGAGACAGGAGAGCAGCAGCCCATCCAGAGTCCATGCAAGGGGTCCAGAGGGGCCTGTGCAATACCTGAAAGGCCCTGCTGAAGGAGAACCAGGGGTCTGAAAATGTGTGTTTTAAGCAAAGGGGAGATCTGCTCAAAGATTTAGAGTGGTAATGCAATAACCCTTATGTAGGTTTGCTGCTAGTCATATGTGATGAAAGCTGGAGCCAGTGTCATAACAAAAAGGGGAGTGGGTGGGACTTTTGAAGTATCTTGTCCTACATAAACCCACGTTGTGCCCATATTTAAGTAGTTTATAGCGTATGGGTGTCAGGGGACAGATACTGAAGGGAGTTCCTTACTGACGATTTTTATTTTTCTTAGGAAAAATGAAAACAAATCTGTCTGCTACAAGTGGAGGAGTAAAGAGAGGCTATTTTAGAGGCTTTCTCCTTAAAATGTAGTCTTGGGGCCAGCAGCTTTGCAGAGACTGGGAGCTTGTTAGGAAAGAAGGCTTGCCTGTCCAGCCCATACCTCTGAATCCGAATCTGCTTTTTATCCTCTTATCAACTTAATTGAGGAATGATTTATATTCCTCAAAAAAACCACACCCACTGGAAGTGTAAAATTTGATGTATTGCGGTAGTCATCCTCACACATGGGACCACCATGACACTCAACACACAAAGAGTTCCACCCCCCTCCACTCCCCCCACCCTCACCCCCCCACCCCCGCAAAAGATACCTTGTGCCCAAAGCAACACATCCTTCCCTCTGTTCTGGTCCTAGGTAGTCATTCATCTTGCTTTCTGCCTCTATAGATTAGTTCGCATTTCACATAAATGGATCAAGTAGCATGTTCTCCATTGGGTCTGGCTTCTTTCACTCAGAGTAATGCTTTTGAGATTCACCAAGTTGCTGAGTGTTTGCACAGTTCATTCTTTTTGGTTGCTGAGTTGATGGCCATTTAGGTTGTTCCCATATTTTGACTACCATGAATAAAGCTTTTATGAACATTCCTATTGAGGTCTCTGTGAGGACATGCACTTTAATTTTTTTAGGATAAATAACTGAGAGTGGAACTACTCAATCATATGCTATGTGTATGCTTAACTTTTTAAGAAAATGATGGGGTTTTTTTTTCCAAAAGGTTTTATCATTCTCCACTCCCACTAGCAGTGTGTGTGAGTTCAGGCTGAACCACGTCCTCAATGACACTTGGTACTATTAGTCTCTTTAATTGTAGTCATCCGCTTGGGGTGTGGTATTATTTCTTTGGGGTTTTAGTTTGCATTTTCCTGGCGACTGGTGTTGAGATAATTGCATTTAAACAAAACCCCCGGTGTTTTCTATGAAAGTAAAGCTTGAGAATGGCTGGTATAGAGCACTTGAGTGGACAGAGAAGGGTTAGTGAAGGGCCAGGAACATGGTAATCTCAGTGACAGGGAATAATCATGCATTAGTGGTGACTCCAATCCACGTGGTTGGGTGCTTTCTACAGCAGCACAAGAACACAACTGGCATGTGGTAATCATCTGCAATTGATCAATTATGTTTTAAACTCACATTTTCCTTCTTACTTTGGAAAACAGAGACAGTTTAAAGAAGAAGAGAAGAAAACAAATTTCCCATAAATCCATGATGTAGACAGAATTTATTTTAGCTATGGCTTTGATGCTGTACTAATTTCCTATTGCTGCTATAACAATTTACCACACATTAATTAATTATGTTTTAATTCCTGAGCTCAGATGTCTGAAAGTGAGCCTCATGGGCTAAAATTAAGATGTTGGGAAGGCTGTGTTCCTTCTGGAGTTTCCAGGGGAGAATTGTACCTGCCTGTTCCAGCTTCAAGATGCTGCCCACAGTCCTTAGCTCAGGCCTTCACTCCAGCTTCTACTTCCTTCTCTCCCACACCTCTCAGACACCTCTCAGACTCTGACAGGCCTACCTTTTTGTTTCACTTTTAAGTATCCTGTGATTACATTGGGCCTTAACCTAAGCACACCTGTAATGCCCCTTTGGGCAAGTAAGGTAGCATATTCCCAGGTTCCAGGGACTATGATGTGGACATCTTTGGGGCCATTATTCTGCTTACCACACATGCATTTCCTTCCAGCATTTTTTCCTACTTAATGTGAGAGTATTTTGATAGGATGATTTGCAAATCCTCTCTCCCCTTCTTTGTAAGAAAGGAAGAAGTCATTTTTATGAAATGGAGTTTGAAAAAGCTGAGAGAAGCTCAATTAATCCACATGACAATAATAACTAACAACAATAATAATACCAATAATAATAATGATGCTAGTTAATATTTATTCACTTCTTAAACAAAGCAATATTCTATGTAATTCATATATACTCACTTATTTATTCTTTAAAGTAACCCTGCCATGGTCTGAATGTGGTGTCACCCCAAAATTTATGTTGAAATCCTACCCCTCAAGTCGATGGTGTTAGTGGGTAGGGCCTTTGGAAAATGCTTAGCTTTTGAGGGTGGATGAATTATGAGTGGGATTAGTATCCTTATAAAAAGAGACCCCACAAAGCTCTCTAGCCCATTTCACTTTATGGGGACATAGCAAGAAGGTGCCATCTGTGAATCAGGAAGAAGGTCCTCACCAGACACCGAATCTGCCAGATCCTTGATCTTCGACTTCCATCCTCCAGAACTGTGAGCAATGAATTTTTATTATTTATAAGCCACCCAGAATATTTTGTTATAGTGGCCCACACAGACTACGACAAACCTCATAAGGCTGTATATTACTGTTAGCACTCCCATTTTACAGGTGTACAATTGAGGCACAGAAAGATTAAAAAACTCACTCAAGATTGTGCAGTTAGGCAATCTTGGAGGGAGGATTCAGAGTCAAGCTCTGTGGCTGAAGTGTACATTTTTCAAAATATATTTTTTTATTGATTTCAGAGAGGAAGGGAGAGGAAGAGAGAGATAGAACCATCAATGATAAGAGAGAATCATTGATCAGCTGCCTCCCACATGCCCCACACTGGGAATTAAGCCCCCAACCTGGGCATGTGCCATGACTGGGAATCGAACGGTGACCTCCTGGTTCATAGGTCAGTGCTCAACCACTGAGCCATGCCAGCCAGGCTCAAGTGTACATTTTTTATGCACTTGGCTAGAAACATAACATGCACGCACACACACACATGCACGCACACACACATGGATTATGAGGAATTGATTCACATGATTATAGAGGCTGGGAAGTCCTACGATTTACCTCTGTAAGCTGGAGGCCCAGAAAGCCAATGCTATAACTCAGTCAGCATCCAACAGCCTGGGGGGTAGTGGTTTAAGTCCCAGTCGGAGGATTGGAGAAGATGACATGAGACGTCCTAGCACAAGCAGGCAGGCAGGAAGCAGGCAAGGACAAATGCCTCTTTTCTCCACCTTTTGGTCTATTCATTGCTCTCAGTGGATTGAATGAGCTCACCCACAATGGAGAAGGCCATCTCTGCCTTTGACAGAGTCCACTGATTCAAATGCTAATCTCATCCGAAAACCCCCTCACAAACACACCTGAAATAATATTTAATCTGAGCACCTTTGGGCCCAGTCAAGGTGAAACAAATTAATCATCACAGCTAGACATGAAGATAACCAAAAGAAGAAGAGAAAGGACAAAAGTGAGGAAAGACAGAGGAGGTTAACCAGAGGGTAAATAGTGGCATGAACGGAGAAATTAATATGAATCAGGACACTTGATAGGCAAAACAAGAGAGACAAGAGGGAGGAAATAAATAAATACGTATGAATTACATAGAACAACATTGTTTGGTTTATGAACTGAATAAATGTTAACTATTATTATTATTACTAGGGGCCCGGTGCACAAAAATTTGTGCACTCGGGGGTCCCTCAGCCCAGCCTGTACCCACACAACCTGCCACTTGCCACCC
>PVJC01005905.1:0-57034 GCA_004026665.1 Murina feae | reverse complement strand
AGATGGGCAGTAGGCAAGCTTGGGAGGCAGGCCGCACCCAGCCCTGGCCACGCTCAAAAAAGAGAACAACATGCAGGGGAGGGCAAGAGTCTGAGAGATCAACATAGAGGGGGTGCCTGCTCCAAGCCTCCACGGTGTGCCTGGGGCAGGTCCCCGGCAGGTAGACACACACAGGAGGACTGCTCCGAGCCTCAGATGCAGCTGGGGGCAGGTCCCCAGTGGTGACACACACACACATACACACACACACACACACACAAAAGGCGCCTGGCAGACTGGGGCCATCATAGGACATCCACTGAGGGATCCCAGACTGTGAGAGGGCACAGGCCGGGCTGAGGGACTCCCTCCACCCCCCCGAGTGCACAAATTTTTGTGCACCGGGCCCCTAGTTAGTTAAGTAATCTGCCTGATAAATCCCTGCCATCCCCTACAGGAAAGTAACTTTGCTATAAAAATCCAATTTTTGCCTATAACTTTTTAATAACTTCTTTGTTCCTTCTCCCCTTTGCCATAAAAGTCTTTCATATTGTACAACTCTTCAGAGATTAGATGCTACATTGGATGTTGCTCGATACACAAATCATTGAATAAAGCCCATAAGAGTTTTATATTTTACTCAGTGGAACTTTGTTTTGTAACACGGAGAAAGAGCATTCCAAATAGAAGGAAAAGAATGTGTAAAGGTACAGTGACAGGAGGGAACATGGCATCTACCAGAAGCTGAAAGCAGGTCAGTTTAAGCAAGAATGAAGAGAGTGATGGGTGGAGCAGAGTAGATGAATGTGAGAGGTAGGTATCAAGGTCAAACAGACAGGACTTAGCAACAGCAGTTAGAAATATTTTATCTGAAAAGAACAGACGTGACCAACAGTGGCTTAAACACATAAGAGTGGTGGTGGTGGTGGTGGTGGTGGTGGTGTGTGTGTGTATTTCCTCAGATAATAAGAAGTTTCCTTAAGTAATAAGAAAATAAGAATTCTGGAGGTAAGAGGAATTTGTTCAGCAGCTCAGTGATGTCAGGGCCAGCATAAAGCACTTTTCCCCCATGCTGAGTCTAGCTCCATGCCTCATGATCAAGTTAAAGGCAGAGAGTATGAAAAAGGGGCAAAACTCATGGCAATGGTCTTCAAGAAAACCTTTCCCAGAAACCTCCCAGCAGACTTCTGCTTAAGTCTTACTACACAGAACTATGTCATCAGGCTACACCTAGCTGCCAGGGAAGCTGGAAGACCAACTGTTTAACATTTATAGAGTCTTTAGAAAAAATGGAAAAGGGAGAAGAGGATTGGGAGTGGGTGCGGAGTTAGTAAGTTCACAGTGAGCTTGCAGATGTGGGGCAGGGGAGGTGAACCACTGGGTAATCGGTGTCAATCTCTTAGCGGACACTATCGAGAGATCACAAGTTCAGTTTGAGATATATGAGTTTGAGGTGTGGCAAACTAAATAATGACCTTCAAAAATACCTGTGGCCTAATCCCTGGATCCTGTGACTGTCACCTTATTTGGCAAAAGGAACTTTGCAGGTGTGATTAACTTAAGTTTTGAGACGGGGAGATTGTCTTGAATTACCCACGTGACTCCCTAGATGCAATCACAGGTGTCCCTTGTAAGAGGGAAGCTCGGGGAGATTTGAGTCCAGAAAGGTAAAAGATGTGACCACAGTGGCAAGAAGTTAGAGGCCAAGGAAGGCGGCCTACTTCTAAATGCCGACAAGTAAAAGATTCTCCTCTCAGAGCCTCAGAAGAAACCAACCCTAATAACACCTTGACTTGAGCCTAGAGAGACTGGTTTTAGACTTCTGATCTCCAGAACTGTCAGGAAATAAGCCTGTGTTGTTCTCAGACTGTGCGTTAAGTGCATGGTAATCTGTTATAACACCTAATACATGTCCGGGAGGCAGATGGACAGAGGATCTGGAGGTGAGAGAAAGAGACTGGGCTTGGGATATAAATGTGAGGGCCCCATGCATTCGCATGGTTGTCATGCGACGTTGCGGGACACTCTCACCCGCCCGCTGGGCCTCTTCCAGCTTCACTTCTCTGAAACATTCCTTATTGAACATCTATTGGGTCCTGGCACCATATCAATGACGTACATGCATCCTCCTTTAACCCGCACGACCACTTTGGGAGGCAGACACCACTTTTATGTCCCACTTACAAGAGGAGGAAAACGAGGTTAAGAGAGATTCGTCATTTGCCCAAAATCAGACAGGACACGAGGGAGACAAGACTAACTCCATTCACTCCTGGTGCAGCAGCCCTTACGGCCCAGCCACCGGCAGCGCTGCCATGGGCTAGGAGCGCGCTAGGCCTGCGGAAGCAGAACCTGGATTTTTTTTGTTGTTCTTTTATTGCCTAAAATATTACAAAGAGTAGTACATATGTCTCCTTCCGCCCTCCTCCCCTTGACCTTCCCCCGGCCTCCCCTACCCCCCAGAGTTTTGTGTCCATTGGTTATGCTTCTATGCCTGCGTAAAAGAACCTGGACTTTAACAGACCCAAGTCACCTGCAGAGGGCGCGGGCGCAGCACCGGCGTCTGCCTCCTCCGGAAGGGGCTGCGTCCCGTCCCGGGACCGGGCAGGTGCCGCGCCGAGACCCAGCTCAGAGCTCTGAGGCTCAGAGCACGGTCCACCCTGTTCCTTCGCTCCTAGCACCCTCTACCTGGCGCCGGCACTCCCGTTGTAACTCCTCACAATGCCGTCTCCCCCACTAGCATGTGAAGGTCTCTGTGAGAGCCAGTTCTCGGTCGCACGGGGACCCCGGAGCGGACGCCCAGAAACCACTTGAACTTAAGAATGAAGTCATGAGGGGCAGGGGTGGAGGTTGATGTAATAAATGAAACTTAACTTGTCGCCTCAGAGGCCCACGCAGGCGTCCGAGTCTCTCCCGAGGGGCAAGTGAGGCGCGACGGCGTATGGACAGCGAGCGGGAGGTTTAAATGCCAGAGCCGCGGCCGCCCGCTAGCTGGGCGGGTCCGCGCATGCGCGCAGCCCACGGCGCCGGCTCCCGGGCCCTTCCCCGCATGCGCGGGATCCCGGAGGCGGGCCCCGTCGGTGCAGAGCGCGCGGTGCGGCAGCAATGGCGGCGCTCGGTATCGGGACGAGTGGTGGCAGTTGGTTTTCGGCTTTGGCGCTCGGGGTGACTCTTCTCAAGTGCCTTCTCATCCCCACCTAGTAAGGGACCCGCGCGGCCAGGGGCTGGGCGAGGAGGCCCGCGGTCGTTCGGGGCGGGAGAGAGGAGTGTGGATGACTCTAGGCTGGAGAAGGAAAAGGAACTTGGAATGGTGTGGTCGCCGCTTTGTCTTCCCTAAGCTCCCCATCCTACCTGTTGATTGTTCCTTAACCTTATAACCAGATCTTAGCCCTGGAAGGCTGGGTTCAGGCCCGGCGTTCTCTTACTTGGCCGTTTTCTGAGCATCAGGGTCCTTCCTCATCCCGAATGTGCAAAGTAAGAACTCGCACCGGCACCGCTCACTCAGCTGGTGTTCATCAGCCTCCTGCAGTGCCGGGCGCTGCGCTCCGCCCTGGAGACCAGGGAGAGGAAGGCCGCTCCCGCCCTGGCCTGGCGGAGTTGGTGGGCACAGGTAGGCAGACACCAACCGGATAGGTCTGTACAACTCTTGTAGGAAGGAATGTTTGAGTTAAAATCAGAAGAATGAAAAAGAAGCAGCATTGCGAACAGCAGGTCAGTCGTAGGAAAGAGCAAGTTCAAAGGCCCTGTGGTAGGAAAGAACTCGGCATTTTGGGGACAGAGAGTGGCCGTTGTGGCTCAAGAGTAGTAAGTGGCCCTGGCCGGTTTGGCTTAGTGGATAGAGCCTGCGGACTGAAAGGTCCCGGGTTCGATTCCGGTCAAGGGCATGTGCCTTGGTTTCAGGCACATCCCCAGTGGGGGGTGTGCAGGAGGCAGCTGATCTATGTTTCTGACTCAATCCCTCTCCCTCTCTATAAAAAATAAATAAATATTTTTAAAGAAAAAGAGCAGTAAGTGAGGAGGTGAGTGGTATGGGATGAGGTAGGCAGGGTCAGATAACAGGGTTAGGCTGCAGTGTGAAAATGGAGGCAAGGTCCTGGCCCATGTGGCTCAGTGGGTTGGCCCCTGCACCAGAAGGTCTCATGTTCAATTCCCTGTCATGTCAGGTAGCAAGGTACCTACCTCTTTCAGGTTCAATTCCACCCCAGTTAGGGTGCATGGAGGAAGCAACCAATCAATGTTTTTCTCCATCTCGCTACCCCTACCCCTACCCCTACCCCCTCCTTCCCTCCCTCCTTCTTCCTCCATCTCCCTCCCTCCCTCCCTCCCTCCCTTCATCCCTTCCTCCCTTCCTCCCTTCCTCCCTCTCTCCCCTTTTCCACTCCCTAAAAATCAATGGAAAAATATCTTTGGGTAAGGATTTTAAAAAAAGAAAAAAGATGCATGACCAAGACTGAGAGTGAGGAAACCGGTCAGAAAGCAACCACCAAGTGGTAATGTGTATACAGTGGGTACTCAATATTTATGAAGACTGGCTTCCATCTTCTCTTCATCCCTCCTAACTCCTCTCCCTTGACTTTTCCCCTCATTTCTTTTTTCCCTTCCTTCCCTGTTTAGGGTTTAGTTATTGGTATCCTTTGGTTCAAGTTCTTGATGACTTCTTGTTGATTTGAGTAGGGAAGAGTTGTGTGTGTAGAATGCGTATCTGCACTGATGTGTGTATGTAATTAAGTAAGCAATGAAATGTAGATGTAGATTCAGCAAAGTGACTTAACAGGGATTTGGGGAAAGAAGAGGTTCATCACTTGGTCTTCCTGCAGAACTGAAAACAAATGAACATCTTTACATTTTAAAAGCAAATTGGAAAAATCTGAAATGCAGGAAATTCCTTTCAAATCAGAGTGAAAAGAGATTTTTTTTTAAACTGTAGGTTTGTGCATGTAAGGTGATGTTTCTTAACTTTTGTGACCTCAGCCTAGAAATGTGTCTTTAGGATTGTTACCTTGAATACCACTTGTAGTACTAGTCCAGGATTAAGAACATATATAATTGTAGTTGATACTCTGCTTCTCAAAATGGAAACCTTTGGGAAGTGAGGTGGAAGCTATAGGATAAATGCAAATCTATTCAGCAAATTGTATACTAATTGCCTTATTATGTACTAGTTATTATGGCTAGGCACTAGAGGCGAAGACAAAATGGATATGGCCCCTAACCCTATAAAGGGTTTAGTAAGGATATCAGTCCCAGAAACAAACCATTGCAAATATGTAATTGCATAATTATACTTGTGTTAAGTGTTATGAAGGAAAAGAATAGGATCCTATCAGGGGACTAACAAGAAGAACTTACTTTAGATTGGGTGTCAGGAAGGGCTCTGAAAATTGACATAATTGGAGGCCAAGGCCTGAAGACACAACCAGTACATATGTATGCATTTCTATTGAATATATATAAATGGAATTGCTAGGTCACCAGATCACTTTTGAATTGTGATTTTGAAGAATCTAAGAAATTCTGGTGACATTGTCAGCAGGAAGTTGGAGGTGTGTGTCTCTATAATTTAGGAAAGAGACCAAGGTTGTATATTGTGATTTGGGAGTCATCATTATACAGTTGATAATGGAAGCTATACGTGTGAATAAGATTGTCTAGCAAGTTGCATAAAAAGAAGACCAAAAACTGAACCGAGGAGACATCAATACGTATTCATCAATAATATTCATCAGTTTGGTGAATATTAGGATGGAAAGCACTGAAAGAGACTTAGAAGGAGTTGTCTAGGAAACTCAGGAAAGGATTGTCATTGTGGAAAGTTTGTGTAAAACATTGGAAAATGTAAAGCAGGTTTTGCTGCGGGACTCGTTGACTTCAGTGAGTGGTTAATTCAACAAGAATGTACTGAGCCCACCCATGCATCAAGTGCTGTTCTAGTATGGAAAGGAGGTACAGCAGTGGGCAAAATAAATAAACACACACACACACACACACATACACATATATATAGGGTAGAAAGGTAGTAGAACATGCCACTCCAAAATATGCCTCTTTGGCATAAGAATTACTTTGGACTGATTATTTTGAGAAACTGCAGACACGGGAGAAGCTCTGAGAACAGAGTAGAAGTTACCCTTTTGTAAGAGAAAAGGGGGTCTGTGCTAGGAAGAGAGCTATTACCTGAAATCACATTTTCACCAGAAAGACATATCTGCCTGGCTGGGCAACCTTTGTTTACCATACATTTCTCACCTTCCCATAAATTGCCTTTTTCCCTTTGAAGACCCAGACCCCTGCCCTGTTACCTAGCTCAGGATGGTATATAAACTTCAACCCCCTGGTGCCTTTTGGTGCCATATCTTTTGAGACTCCTGTACATACCTCAATAATTAAAATTGGCTTTTCTTTTTGTCCTCCTAATCTGTCTTATGTCAATTTCATTCTAAGACCAACTATAGAGCCTAGGTTATAAGGGAAATATTTTCTTCCCCTACAGGGAGATGCTTGACTATATATTTATACATAGTAAGGGGGGAAAAGTAAACAGGGAGATGCTGGAGATGTGGGAAAGACAAAGCAGGAGCCTTTCCCCATCTTCCCTGTCTGATCCAGCTTGGAGGTGAGGCCTTTTCCAGATAATGAATCTTGTTAGAATTATTGTTTAATAAGAATACGTCACCTCTGAACAACGGGGCTGAGGGCCTTCCTTAAGAAAATGTATGGGCGTTTGGTCAGCCCTTTAGATAACTCTGAGAACCTTTTCGCTTAATTGTAGTTTCCTCATCTTTTCAAAAGGTCTGGCCTCCAGGTAATTGGGGAGTTTCAGGATTATTGTAATTCCTCCTTGTGGCTTTAAAGGATAGTGAGTTGTGACTGTAGGGTGTTGATCCACGTAAAAGCATAATGTTAGAAATATGGTATTGATAATTGGAAAAATTTCATTTTATTCATCTGATTATTTTGAATAGTCATTCCACAGATTTTGAAGTACACCGAAACTGGCTAGCTATCACGCACAGTTTGCCAGTATCACAGTGGTATTATGAGGTAAGTTTCAATTTCACCTTTTTTGGTTTGTGTATTTTTTCAAGATATGTGAAATCATAAAGTATTATTGATAATAAAACAGTTTTCCATGTGGTCATAGGTCAAATACATTTTTATAAAAAGTGTGTTCTTTCCCTCTGGCACTATTAGGGGATCCCTTTACTTCAAAATGCATTAACCAAACTATAATATTTGCCACACCTTTTTGAAAGCACATTGGATTGGGAAAGAGGAAAAATTGGGCTGTGGGTTTGGCTCTGCCACAGAACAGAAAGTATATTTCATTTCTTTGAGCCTTACTTTCTCATCTGGCAAGTGCGGATTTGGAATGAATTATTTCTACAATCCTGTCTTTCCCTAATACTTTGCAATTTGTGAGGAAAGAAATAATCAAATATGATGTGTAACAGCGGAATAAACAAATCATTATCTTTTATTGTTATTTATAAAAACCATGTCTGTATTTTTATTTCTGGTATGAATTACTAAATTGTATATGATACTCACTTTACAAATAGGGAAATTGCATCTCTGAGACAGAACTTGAACCCAAGCTAGTGAGTCATTGGTTATGCCATAGCTCTCTTTTTTGTATAGATGAATACAACTATGTCATAATCAAGTTTATTATTCCACGGTTTTAGATTAATTTCCTTTGCACTATAGTTGATTCCAAGGAAATTGAAGATCAAACTTACAATACAGGTTTTGATGTTCTACTCAGTGTTAACATAGAAATTGTTCTATTAGTGGTATATTTTAAATGCAATTGTATTTCATGTGCTTTTTTAAAAACTAGAGAATCTTTGTATCCTCTTTGTTTAATCAATTACTTAGGATATGTTCTATCTTCAATTTTTACTACAGGAAACTTCAGAGTGGACCTTAGATTACCCGCCTTTCTTTGCATGGTTTGAGTATGCCCTGTCACATGTTGCCAAATATTTTGATCAAGAGATGCTGAATATCCATAATCTGAATTATGCCAGCTCAAAGACCTTACTTTTCCAGAGATTTTCTGTCATCTTTACAGATATACTCTTTGTGTATGCTGTGCATGAGTAAGTCTGAGAATATCATTTTGTGTGGAAAATATTGAAGAAATAATTATAATATTAACTTATAACTCATTTGGGGGAAACAAAGTTCATATAATAGCAAATTTTAGAACAGTCCAAAACTGTGTTGTTGTGCTTTAAACTGCACAGGAAATCATTATAGTGAGCAGTGTCCCTGAATCTTGTGGAAGAAAACGGGTAAGAAGGTGAGGTTACAAGGCAGAGGTACAACCAGTTATTGTGAGTGTTGTGAAAGGTAGTCCCAAGTAGAGTTCCAAGACATTTCTCCTGTCCAAATGGCTCCATATGCTTTTCTTCCTTATAGCAGTCCCAACCCCCACCAGCTTCTGTGACCTGCCCTATTTTTCTTTTTTTATTTCAGGGAAAGGGAGAGAGAGAGAGAAACATCAATGATGAAAGAGAATCATTGGTCGGCTGCATCCTGCACGCCCCATACTGGGGATCGAGCCCACAACCCCGACATGTGCCCTGACTGGGAATTAAACCGTTACTTCCTGGTTCATAGGTTGACACTCAATCACTGAGCCACACCAGCCAGGCACCTGTCCTATTCTTTACACACATACATACAGCACACATACACTCATGCACACATATTCATTATGCTAATCACCAATGGAATTTTCATTCTAATAAACTCAAATCATAGGATGCTTTTAGTTATCTGAATTCTTTCCTTCATGTTATATTTTTTATGTTTTGTATCTTTTACCTATAAATTAATTTTTAAGTAGTTAAATATACACATTTAGAACGTTTTGCACAATGATATCCCAGTAGTAAGTTTCTGATTAATATTGGTTTCTATTCTGTCATAATACTTAGGCCTGCAGGTATGACTGTGACAGAGCAGTAACTAGTGTCCATTCATTGACCCTTGTCATAACAAATATACATACATATATACATGCATATACATATATATAATTTTTAATAGAATAATACATCCTTGTCAAATTTTTGGAAAGCAGAAAAGCACTTAAACACACACAATGTAAAAATGATCTGTACTCTTGCACTTATAGCTATCATTATCAGCAATTTGATGTTTATTATTTCTTCCTCTTCTATGTTCAAATATAATTTTTAGAAAATAAGAATGGGATCAGCTGATATTATCAGTTAATATGTATATCACTACCTTTGAATGACATACATTTTTACATAAGGGTTTTAAAATTAGTTGGACAATTAGGAATTTGCCAGGAATTTGGCTCTATTTTTTTATTTCCCTATGCCACCCCCTCCCAAACTCTTGAAGCTCTATTCTTCATCTGGCTGGTATGGTGCTATATAATTTAGAGTGCTACATTGTCATGGTCTGCATTTTAGTCCTTGCCTGATGTTTTATACTAATTTTAGAAAGGCGAAGATACATTTTATATATATATATATATATATATATATATATATAGAGAGAGAGAGAGAGAGAGAGAGAGAGAGAGAGAGAGATGTGTGAGAGAAATATTGATTGGTTGCCATTCATCTGTGCCTCAACCAGGGATCAAACCCACAACACAAGTATGTGCCCTTACCAGGAATTGAACCGGCAATCGTTTGGTGCACAGGATGACATTCTAACCAATGGAAATGCACCAGCGAGGGCATGGTTTGCATTTTTTACTCTCAAGGACTGAAAAGTGTGTGTTTCCTCAATTTTCAAATTTGTGGCTTTTGGGGGTTTGGTGGCTGGTTTTTCTTTTATGTTTTCATTATTATTATTATCCTATATAAAAAAGGCTAATATGCAAATTGTCCCCTTGGGTGGGAGTTCAACTGACCGGGAGTTCAACCAGGAAGTGGGGCTGGCCCGCCAACCTTTCACATCCCCTCCCCACCGGCCACCCAATTGCCCCCATCAGCTCCTTGGCCAGCCAGACCCCACCCTTGCACGAATTCGTGCATCAGGCTTCTAGTTAAATATAAAGACTTTGTTCCAAATCAGCATAGCTGAGAAAGAGACAGGAAACCACCCACGAGGGATTTGTTTCCACTGTCATCTTTTAAAACAGCCAAAGATGGCAAGAACAGTTTTATTAGCAATGACTAATGAAATGTACCAGAATGTATCACAGTGTACTCTGTAGAAGTATTGTGATGTTCTAATGAAGATCAAAGTTGTTTCTGATTCTTTTCTGGTGTTTCAATGTAGGTGCTGTAAATGCATTGATGGGAAAAGAGCAGGTAAAGAACTTACAGAGAAGCCAAAGTTTATTCTGTCAGTATTACTGCTATGGAACTTTGGGTTGTTAGTTGTGGACCGTATCCTTGACATTTTATGTACTATTCCCTTATTTATTTTGTTATATATTAATTATAAGATTAATTCTTTTTATAGTAGTGATTCTGAAACATAAGCTGCTTTTAGAAAGTGGGTGTGAGGTGTGTTAGCGAGTTCCCAAAACTTTAGCCTGTGCCCAACTTTACCAAGCTCTGTTACCGCACTTTGTCCCTGAAAATTTAGTGGTGATATGTGAGAACCAAATAAACCAAAAGTAAACCAATATACTAGGATTTGTTAACTGTCTTTAGATTAATCTAACACATAATTATTAAATAGTTTTGTAATACATTAGTCTAATACCTTTCATAGGAAAGAGCATATCATAGTGTTACATATGGGAACAGACAGGCCTTCACGCTTTCTGCCAGCTTGGCTTACCACATATTAATGGGCAAAGTTCTGAAATCCTAATAACAGAAGCCTAATTTTTATAATTTTCATAGAAATAGCCTGGTGTGGAGGAAAACACCCAGACTTTGGTTCAAATATGATCTGGACTCAAATCCTAGTTATGACATCATAGTAACTTTAGGCCATGAGTAGATTAATGTCTCTGAACTCAGACTGCACATTGTGAGACTTAATAAATAAGATTGTACGGACAGTCCTCTGGTTACGTCGGATTCGACGTATGTCATTTCCGTGGTTACGTCGCCATCTACCATTTATTTATAAAGAAAAAGTTCCACCATTTCAACATATGTATATATGTGCTTTGTGTTTTTTATTATTTATTTACTACATGTAAAGGTCAGGAATTGTTATTTTTCTTTTAAACTTTTTTTACTGTTTCACTTCATTACTGATGTGTATGTGTTCCATGTGAGTGACGTAGGAGCTTATGTAGGTGGGTTCCGACTTAGGGCGACGTTACATCGCGGCCGTAGGAATGGATCTCCGATGTAACCCGAGGGCCTGCTGTGTATGTACTACAAACAGTGGAGCGCTGCATGCTAGTGGCCTTCACTAGCTGTTAGGTCCCTTCCTTTCTCCTCCTTAATTCTTTAAAAAAAATATATATTTTTTTTACCCATTAGCTGCTAGATATTTAAGGTAGAAAAAACATGGGAAAGTTTTCTTATTTTTTCTTAAATATAAATCTTAATTTAAGAGTTTTTCCAGGGTTTGACTTGTTTATGGAAGCACATTTATGAGAAGTCCAATCCAGTAGTAATATTTTTGTCTTTATCTATTAAGAAAGCATTTTTAGTTCTTAAACCCAGTCTGCTGGCAAGGTTTATTATGAATTTGGTATCCTTTGTTGTCTTTCCTTGACCTAATTTCAGATATCCATTTCCAATACAATGGTTTTTTAATGGGATTAATGCTACTCTCCATTGCACGATTATTTCAGGTAAACAAAATAGGCTAATTAGGTTTTTTCCCTTTACTTTTGTTTTTTAATAGAGGCAATAGTATAGTGAGTGATGGGTCAATTTATTTGACCAACTGTTTTGAGTTACCAACAACTTTTATTGAGTATTTTTCACAAATTTCATCTTCTCTTTTAACAATTTTCTTCATGTTACAGGTGAGAAAACTGTATTCTTAAAAACTTGTTAGAGTATGACAGTCCTGAAGTGAATTGAGTTTCTACATTTGGTTGGGATCATGTACCTAAGAATGAAATCTTCAGCAGTTTTTATAATATAATAACTATTATGGTGGGGCTTTACCATCAGAAGCATATGGTATAGTGTAACGGAGGGTATGGGATTTGGAATCAAAACGTGAGTTGAAATCCTGACTAACTCTAATATGCTGTGTGACTCACACACGGATTACCAAATGCCTCAACTACTTCAGATATGTAATATCTTATTGAAAAAACCTTGCAACTTGGCAACAGATAGGCCTTCATGCTTCTGTGAGGTTTTTATAATTATTAGTCTCCTTTTTATAGAGGGAGAAACTGGAAATTCATATTTTGGGGCCATCCCTCTATACACTGAATCAGAATCTCTGGGATTGTGGTTTAGGACTCTCCAGGGAATTTATAAACTGTTAGGTTTGGGGACCATTAACTCAGTACAAATCATTTAACCCTCTCAGCTTAAGTTTTCTCATTCATAAAATGAAATTTACCCTTTGTTACAGTTTTATTTGTTGAATGGGGATAACTACCTCACGTGGACTTTGGAAAGATCACATCTGATAATCTTTTATAAAGTTATTTATCAACTATAAATATCTGGATAAGTGGTTTTTTTAAACCATAAAAAGCTACAAAGTACTTAGAACATAATTGGTGTTCAGTGAATGATTGTTGAATAGCTGTTGAACAAATAAAGTTTAGTTATAGAACCAGCAAGACCTTCTCTGAATCTTAAATTATAAAATTGGTAAAGAGAAATCTAGAAACATCTCATTCTTTTTCCTTATCACTATGAACTCATATTCTAGACCACACCTGATGAGACAGTGAGAGAAGGAACCTGTCCTTTCATGGTCCCTTTGACAGTTTTCTTGCTGAACCCCAGGATATTATCTCATTTGATCCTTCCAAAATTCCTGTGAGGTAGGTAGAGTTCACACTTCTTTAGTTATACTCAACTGGGTTTGTTTGTATGTTTTTTTAATCAGAATACCATTAGTTCTTTTAGGTAGTTTGTTAGGATCAGGTATTATTCTTGATGCCTTCAGCCTGATAGTACTGTATTAAACTAGGGGCCTGGTGCATGAAATTCATGCACCGGGGTGGGGGGGGGCGGTCCTCAGCCCAGCCTGCCCCCCTCACATATTGGGAGCCCCCAGTGGGTTTCCTTTTGATGGCTTAGGCCCTCTCCCTGATCCCCTTGGGGAGCGGTGGGCCTAAGCCACACTTTGGCCTCCCTTTGTGGGAAGCAACCAGGCTAATCAGGGGAAGCCACCAGCCCCATCGCCCCGCTGCTGCAGCCACTGCTAGTCACCGCAGCCACCAACCATTTTCATCAACATGGACTCCAGTCCCTTCACCATGAAAAAATGACAACTTTCTTTAGGCATTTTCAAGATGTGTCTTTCATAGGATATGACATTTCTTCTTTTTTTTTAATCTTCACCTGAGGATATATTTCCATTGATTTTTAGAGAATGTGGAAGAGAAGGAAAAAACAGAAACATCAGAGTGAGAGGAACACTTTGATTGGTTTCCTCCTGCATGAGCCCTGACCTGGGCCCCAGCCGGGAGAAGCCTGCAACCTAGGTACATGCCCTTGGTCAGAATTGAACCTAGACCCTGCAGTCAGCAGGTTGAGGCATTATGCACTGAGCCAAACTGGCTAGGGCAGGATATGACATTTCTTAGCCCTCCAGCAGTGGACCTTCATTTTTTTTCTCCAGGAGTATGGTGGGAAAAACCTTAGATCATCTTTTTGGATTCTTATTACCCAAGTTACTAAGAATATTACAGTGGCATACAGGGAGTTTAGCCAATGAGCGGTAAGAAAAAGTATTTCCTCTGTAGTTCACTCTGATCACCAGCTCCAGCCCTGCCCCTCCAATCCCAGTTCCACCCCTACCCAGGCCTGTAACCTCTGGCTGAGGATGCAGGTCTGGGCAGGGGACCCACAGACCCCAGCAATCACTGGCTCTGACCCTGCCCAGGCCTGCAGTCTCTGCCTGAGGCTGCAGGCCTGGGCAGAAGACCCCCAAGTCCCACTGATCACCGGCTTTACAGAGCCCAGGCCTCTGCGATCACTGGCTCTGATCCTGTCCCCTGTCATCACCGGCTCTGCCCTTGCCCTACTGGCAGCCTCTGGCCAAGGCTGCAGGCCTGGGCAGGGGACCCCCAGGCCCCTCCAATCTCAGGCTCCGCCCCTGCCCCACTACAGCCTCTCGCCAAGGCTACAGGCCTGGGCAGAGGACCCCAGACCCCTGCGATTGCCAGCTCCGCCCCTGCCCCACTGCAGCCTCTGACCAAGGCCACAGGCTTGGGCAGAGGACTCCCAGGCCCCTGCCATTGCCAGCTCCACCCTTGAGTCTCTGGCCAAGGCTGCAGCTCTAGGCAGGGGACCCCAGACCCCTGCTTTGCTGGCTCTGTGGAGCCCAGGCCCCTGCAATCTCCGGCCTTGCCCTTGCCCAGGCCTGAGGCCTTTGGCCCAGGCCTTATGCCTGGGGAGGGCACCCTCATACCCCTCCGATCACTGGCTCTGCCCCTGCCCCCTCCAATCACCGGCTCCACCCTTGCCCATGCCTGAGGCCTCTGGCCTCTGGCCTAGGCAGGGGACCCCCAGCCCCCTCTGATCACCTGTTCTGCCCCTCAGGGCTCCCACCTCCCCAGCTAACAGGCCTGACTGCTTCAGTGGTGGGGTTGAGCCAGACTGGACGTCGCCATCTTGTGGTCATGGGGGCAGCCATCTTTGTGACGGAGTGATGCCTAATTTGCATATTACTCTTTTATTAGATAGGATTACCTGATCTATAGTTTGAGTTAAATAATTTTTTGGTAGCATAGCATTGTATTTATTCACTCATACTCCTGTCCCTAGCTCCTCTCCAGAAATCAGCTATAACTATTATAAAACTTTGTAAGGGTGGAAGAGGGGGGGGGGATAATTTAATTCTCTGGGCTTTAGTTCCTTAGGGAAAATGTTGTATGTTGTCAAGATGATGTATCCTGAACTTCAGCATCAAGCTTAGAACTTAATTAATATTTGTTGAAATAAGGAATTTATGAACCCACTAGACTCATAGTACTGGAATTACTTCCTTGTATTCACCTTATATTGCATGTAGAATATTTGCCTGAATTTTTTAAAAAATATATTTTATTGATTTTTTGTAGAGAGGAAGGGAGGGGGATAGAGAGTTAGAAACATCAATGAGAAAGAATCATCGATCAGCTGCCTCCTGTGCACCCCCTACTGGGGATGTGCCAGCAACCAAGGTACATGCCCTTGACTGGAATCAAACCTGGGACCTTTCAGTCCACAGGCCGACGCTCTACCCACCGAGCCAAACCAGTTAGGGCTTGCCTGAATTTTTTAAGATCTATTTTAATTTAAATCTTATACAAAAGTAGAGAAAATAGCATAGTGATCTACAAACACAAAGGATTAATTTGAAACATCTAAGACATCATATTTCATTTGTTAAGTATTTCAGAGTAGATGTTTTAAAATATATTTTTTTTATTTTACACACTTTATTTTCCTCACACTGCTTTGTGATCTTTTATGTGATACTTAGTTGTCTGAGATGGGGAAATTATAAAAGTCATGTACTCTTAACTTTTAACATTATGTCAGTTCACAAGAACAAAACGGATTTGATTTTAATATCTTTAAAATATTTGTATTTTTAAAAATTGTGGTAGAAAAGTACAACATAAAGTTTATCAACTTGATTTTAAGACAATTCAGTAATGTTAAGTACATTCACATTATTGTGCAACAATCTCTGGTGTTCTTTATTGTATAATAAATTTTATTTATTTAAATAATTTTATATTTACAGAAAAGTTACAAAGAGAGTTCCCATACCCCCTGCCCATTTCCCCTAATGTTTCCATCTTATGTAACTACTAGGGGCCTAGTGCACAAAAATTTGTGCACTCATGGGGGTGGAGGTCCCTCAGCCCGGCCTGTGCCCTCTCACAGTCTGGGACCCCTTGGGGGATGTCCACCTGCTGGCATGCCTGGCCAGCCTGGGTGAGGGGCTGATGGCTGTTTAGAGGCTGACCAAGCCCCCCAGTGGGGGCCCTCGTCCCATGGGGATGTGGCCAGCCTGGGTGAGGGGCTGAGGGCCATTTTCAGGCTGGCCACATCCCCTTCAGGGTTCGGGTCCCTATTGGGGTACCTGGCCAGCCTGGGTGAGGGGCTGAGGGCTGTTTTTAGGCTGCCCACATCCTCTTCAGGGTTCAGGTCCCTACTGGGGTACCTGTCCAGCCTGGGTGAGGGGCTGAGGGCTGCTTTTAGGCTGCCCACAGCTCCCATTGATCCAAGGACCCAGCGAGGCTGGCTGGAATCAGGTTTCTGGGGTTTATTTATCTTCTATAATTGAAACTTTATTACCTTGAGTGGAGACGTAGGCAGGTAACGAAGCCTCCTGTTTGCTTCAGCTCCTTGGCTTCTATAATTGAAACATTGTTGCTGTGAGCAGAGGCCCAGCCAGCCTAGACAGGCAGTTGCAACGGAAGCCTCCTGTTTGCTCTAGCTCCGTGGCTGCTGGCCTCCATCTTGGCTGGTTTAATTTGCATACAGCCGCTCTGATTGGCTGGGGGCTTGGCTTGGCTGGTGGGCATGGCTTAGACATATCAGAGTGGTGGTTAATTTGCATATTACTCTTCTATTAGAGTAGATGGTATGGTTATTAAAACTAAGAAACCAATTTTAGTACATTGAGATTTCACCAGTTTTCCGCTAATGTCTTTCTTCTGTTCTAGGATCCAATCCAGGATGCTACATTACTGCATTTAATTTACTCTGAATTTTAAAGTGATATTCCCTTTTAAATCTCCTAGAAAAGGCATATGGAAGGAGCATTTCTCTTTGCTGTTCTCCTACATTTCAAGCACATTTACCTCTACGTAGCACCAGCTTATGGTATATATTTGCTACGATCTTACTGCTTCACTGCAAATAAACCAGGCAAGTTTTAGTAAGAATAACAAAACCTCCTATATTTTAATTTGTCTTGACTTGGTAGCTTGCTTGGTAAGAGGGTCTTGTGAAGCACATTGGTCCTATAACCTCTTTACCCATTCTGACTTTTCTCTGCTCTTGCCACATCATGAAATTGGTGTACTGTCGGGGTCCCTCCAGGTTTACAACATGGTATAAGTTATGGTTTCCCATGCTCCTGATTAATGACAATGTTCCTTTTCTGTAGATGGGTCTGTTCGATGGAACAGTTTCAACTTCGTCCGACTTATCTCCCTGGGACTGATGGTTTTTCTAGTTTCTGCCCTTTCATTGGGTCCTTTTCTAGCCTTGGTAAGCCTTTTCTTTTTTTATAAAATAATGTTTTTTGCTGTTGCTGTTGTTGTTTAGAAAAAAATAATAAATTTAAAATTATAAAATAGGCAAAACTAGTCCTTTCTTACCCCTCTTTATATGGCTCTCCAAATATAGGGATGGTATTCCTTGAGTCATTTTTGTGCCTCTTTAAATATCTGTATATTTAACTACATGTCACACATAGTCGATCATCATTATTCATAGATTTTGTATCTGCTAGCTTGCATACTTGCTAAAATTTATTTGTAACCCCAAAAGTCAATACCTGAAGCACTTTCATAGTCATTCACTGACAGCATTCTAAAGTGCCTAGCTGTTAGAGATGTTCAACAAATATTTTTTTCTCTTCTTCCCTCACCCTGAATTCAGCTAATTAACTTTAATTCCTGCTAAAACTGGAGAGCACTACATTTTTTGTAGTCTTCCCTGCTCTCACCTTCTCTTAAATAGAGTTGGATAAGCTGCAGTCTTTCTCCTTTGCACCTCATAAATTCTTCCATTATTATACTTATAAAGAGGCCCAGTGCCCAAAAATCTGTGCATTTGGGGGTTCCCTCAGCCGAGCTGGTGCCCTCTCGCAGTCTGGGACCCCTGCTGGGGGATGTCCACCTGCTGGCTTAGGCCTGCCCCCAGGGGATTGGGCCTAATCTGGCAGTCAGACATCTCTCTGGCAGCCCGGAGACCTCGGGGGATATCCATATACCAGAGGGAGCAGGCCTAAGCTGCGTCGGACATCCTTAGCACTGCTGAGGAGGTGGGAGATGCTCCCACCACCACCGCTGTGCTGGCAGCCATCAGCCTGGCTTGTGGCTGAGCAGACCTTCCCCTGTGGGAGCACACTTACCACCAGGGGGCAGCTCCTCATTGAACATCTGCCCCCTGCTGGTCAGTGGGTGTCATAGTGACCAGTCATTCTGCCGTTAGGGTCAATTTGCATATTGCCTGTCTATTATATAGGATACAGGCCTGGTGCACAGGTGGAGGCCGGCTGGTTTGCCCTGAAAGGTGTCCTGGATCAGGGTGGGGGTCCTGCTGGGGTGCCTGGCCATCCTGGGTGAGGGACTGATGGCTCTTTGCAGGCTGGCCAAGCCCCCCATCAGGGACACTCACCCCATGGTGGTGTGGCCATCCTGGGTGAGGGGCTGATGGCTGTTTGAAGGCTGGCCCAGCGACCGAAGCTCCTAGCGAGGCTGGCTGGAAGCAGGTATCTGGGATTTATTTATCTTCTATGATTGAAACTTTGTTGTCTTGAGGGGAGACCACAGCTGGCCAGGCCAGGCTGGAAGCTTGGCTTCCTTCATCACCGGGGCAACAAAGCCTCCTGCTTGCTCCAGCTCTGTGGCTGCCAGCCTCCATCTTGGTTGGGTTAATTTGCATATAGTCACTCTAATTGGCTGATGGGCATGGCTTGGGTGTAGCAGAGGTGCAGTCAATTTGCATGTTTCTTTTATTAGATTAGATTGTACTGGTGTTCAAAGTACTTTCACATATCTTGTCCTACTGAACAGATGAGAAGGTTAAACAAAAGAGGTTGTGACCTGCTCAAGGTCATACTGCTTACTCGAGGGAACAAAGACTAGAACTCAGACCTCATAACTTCCTATACACTGTGCCATAAGCATAGTTCTCTTTTTTAATTTGGGAAAGATTGATAACTGTTTAATCTCTTTTCAACAGAACCAGCTGCCTCAAGTCTTTTCCCGACTCTTCCCTTTCAAGCGGGGCCTCTGCCATGCATATTGGGCTCCAAACTTCTGGGCTTTGTACAATGCTTTGGACAAAGTGCTGTCTGTCATCGGTACGATAGCAAGCTTTCTTACTTTGACTCTGAATATTGAAAGGACTGGTCACATTGAGAAATGAAAAGACCTGTTTTGTGTTTTGAATGAGGTTGAACTGTTTGTTCTCCAGCCCTGCATTTCAGCTTTCAGAATAAACAGCGGAATGGTTCTAGGGACTGAGGCTTCAGTGCAGTAAACAGCTTACACGTCTTATAAAAGCTCTTTGTGGCAGTGAGGTTGTTGACCCTTTCCTTGAGGGGAAAAATAAAATATTTAGACATTTTTAAAAGGTAATTTTGCCTTAAGTAGAACATTAATAGTTAACCCTACTTTTAAACTTTAATATGGGAAGAAGCAAGATTGAACAATGTGTAGGTTATGGCTCTAAATATTAAACCAGTAAGGAAATAGCCATGCATTTTAGCAAGAGATGAGAAGACATGGAAAACCTAGGCTACATTTTTAAGTTTGGGTTGTGTTGAAAAGTAATTTATACTTTGAGTTGGTTCTACCAAAAATAAGTCACTTTGGAGTAACTCACCATCTTCATTTGTAAATACAGCCTAGCTCAATAAGAAGTAGTTGGATTGAGAGAAGATAGGCAAACTTTTTCTGTTATGGCCAGATAGTAAATATTTTAGGCTTTGCAGATCACATAGGTGTTTTGTTTGTTTGTTTGTTTGTGTACAAACTATAAAATGTAAAAATCATTCATAGCTTCAGGGCCATGCAAAAAACAGGTCACAGGCTGGATGTGGCCCCCAGGCTAGGGCTGGGGTTTACCAGCTCCTAGTCTAGAATCTGATTACTTAGTTGGACGCCCACCTGCATAAATTGCCTGCTTCGTGGCACTGGGCAAGTCATTTGATTCCTCTAGTCTTGCTTTCCTGTAATAAGGAGATAATAGTACTTTACTTATTACCATGAAGCATGCTGTGTGAAACAAATGCTGCCATAAAGAAATGCTAGGTTGTCAGTAACAGGAACCAGACAGAACTGGGATCATTTCTTCCACCTATTAGTGGTGGCTTTGGGCAAGTTACTCCATTTCTGTGTCCTTCAGGGGCTAAAAGTAATAACTGCAAATCTTTTGTCACGTGATAAATGCTCAATGAATGGGGGCTGTTGTAGGAAATCATAATTTGGTGCTATCCTTCACCCACTGTGAATCTAGCCTTGATGTACATAGCATTCTTAAACAGTAATTTCTTTCTTTTTTTAAAAAAAATATATATTTCTTTATTGATTTCAGAGAGGAAGGCAGAAGGAGAGAAAGAAACATCAACAATGAGAGACAACCGTTGATCGGCTGCCTCCCGCATGCCCCCTTCTGGGGATCGAGCCTGCAACCCAGGCATGTGATCTTGGCCGGAATAGAACCTGGGACCCTTCAGTCCCCAGGCTGACGCTTTATCCACTGAGCCAAGCCGGCTAGGGCAGAGTAATTTCCTTTTTTAAATGTTTTTTAATTGATTTATAAAAAGAGCAGACGAGAGAGAGAGAGAGAGAGAGAGAGAGAGAGAGAGAGAGAGAGAGAGAGAGAGAGAGAGAGACACAGAGACATAAACTTGTTGTTCCACTTACTTATGCGCTTATTGGTTGCTTCTTGTGTGTATCCTGACTGCGGATGGAACATGCAGCCTTGGTGTATCAGAACAATGCTCTGCCAACTTAGCTTACCTGGTCATGGCAGTAATTTCTTAACATATTTCAAAAAAGCTCTGAGTGACCTAACCAGTTTGTTTGGCTCAGTGGACAGAGAGCATCGGCCTTTGGACTGAAAGATCCCAGGTTCGATTCCAGTCAAGGGCATGTACCTTGGTTGAGAGCACAATCCCCAGTGGGAGGTGTGCAGGAGGCAGCTGATTAATGTTTCTCTCTCATCAATGTTTCTAACTCTTTATCTCTCTCCCTTCTTCTCTGTAAAAAAAATCAATAAAAATATATATTTTTTAAAAAGCTCTGAATAACCAGAATGGGATGAGGTACAAAGGCCACTTGCCTAATCTGAGTCAGGAAACTGTGCTGACTTACTTTGGGTTTTTTGTTTTGTTTTAATATATTTTTATTGGTTTCAGAGAAGGGAGAGAGAGAGTTAGAAACATCTATGATGAGAGAGAATCATTGATCAGCTGCTTCCTACACGCCCCTACTGGAGATTGAGTCCACAACCCAGGCATGTGCCCTTGACTGGAATTGAACCTGGGACCATTCAGTCCACAAGCCAACGCTCTATCCACTGAACCAAAACGGCTAGGGCTGCTGTCTTACTTTGTATATCTATCTTAAAGAGGTCTTACATGGGAAGTCTGTGGGGCAGATTAGTCTGTGTTTCAGGGACATAGTTATTGGCTTTAAGAGAGAATCAATAGGCTGAAGGAAAAGGGAAGAGGTGAATGACTAGAAGATATTTTGATAGTATATATCTTCCCCATATTCCACTGATTTTCAGTGGCATTAGGTAGAGCTATGTAGGTGCTCAGACTGTCCCCGACTGTCCTATTAGCTTGTTTGAAATAGGGCTTGCATCCTCCTCCTTAGACTTGGTTCACTTAATAAGTATTTCTTGAACTCTGATGTGCTTGGAGTAGGAATGAATTACCATTCCTGCAAGTACCTCCTCGTAGAGGAAATGAGTGTATAAACAGATACAGTGCAGTGTGGTGAACACTAGATAGAGACTTGTATAAGGTGTACCTGACTCATGAGAAAATCAGCATTATTTCTGGATTGAGAAGCTTTCTCAGATGAGTAAGTGAATTAGGATTAACTCCGCAAAGTGAGGAGGCCATTCTAAGTAAAGTGAGTAGCATGAACAAAGGGACATAAGTGTTGAGAGTGGTATGTCAGTTCATTGTGGCCAAGTCACATTTAAGAAAATGGAGGAGATAGGCTGGAAAAGCAGGAAGGGGCTAGATCCTAGAAGACACTGTACCATGCTTAGGAACATGAACTTTATCCTGGAGGCAATGAAGGATTCAGAGCTGGGGTGTGACACAGACCTGTATTTCAGAAAGTTTACTTCATTTTAGAGGAGAGGGCAGATTGCTGTTCGTGGTGCCTGCCAGCAGCTTCCTGTTAAGGTGCACAAACTTACTGTCCCAATGCGGACAGCTGCCTCAAATGGTATAATCTTCAGACCAGCAGCATTTTAGGTAGACTAGTACAGAACTGAGTTAATGAAATCCTAACTTTGAACTAGTTGCAAGATTTCATAGCTTATTTCTTCCTCAAGGAATTGTTTGGTAAAATATGATGTGCCATTGATCAAAATAAAATGTCTACTTACTGTGTAGGTTTAAAATTGAAACTTCTTGATCCCAACAAGATTCCTAAGGCCTCAATGACAAGTGGTTTGGTTCAGCAGTTCCAACACACAGTCCTTCCTTCAGTGACTCCCTTGGCCACCCTCATCTGCACTCTGATTGCCATATTGGTAAGAATTCACACATGGTACTCATTTCTTGAGTTTTCTCTATGTTTCTTTTGTGTGGCTGGTTAAATTCCAACTTTCAGTTTGTTCAATCACAGCATGAATTCCGTGGTTGTACCCCTGCTGCAGATTGAGACGTCTTAGCAATTCTTAGGTCCTTTCCAGAAGGAGGGATCATTCGTAAAGCCTCCGTGAGAGAGAATCTCTGTGAGAGAGACTCTTAGACCATCTGTTCACCTTGGGATGAGAGCAAAGAAAAGCCCATGGAGAAAGGGGCATGGACCATGCTGTGGGGAGAGAGGAAGATGCTTGTAGTCACGATAGCCCAGATTTATATTGTATTCACCCATGGCTAAGTGGTGCAGAATCTAAAGTGTCTGGAATGCCTGGATATTGATGATGACTGAGTCAACATTTTTATAATTTGACCTACAGGTTCAGTGACTATTAACTAATTATGAAGATTTAATAAGGCTTATACTGGCCATCCTAGAACTTAGTTATCACTTCTTATTAATTTTGATGAATTCTGTATATCTGAATGTTGTTTTCTCTGAGTAGTTTTGTGTTAATTTTGGTGGACTGTTCACAAAGTGATGAATTATCCCAGTTTAATGGAGAATAGTCTTTTGATCTGTTTTTCAGAGATGATGCAAATGCACCTGAACAGTGTTTCTGTAATGCCTATTTTAAATGACTCTGAAGTTTTATCTTTGCCTGTTGTTTCTAGCCCTCTGTTTTCTGTCTTTGGTTTAAACCCCAAGGGCCCAAAGGCTTTCTCCGGTGTCTGATCCTTTGTGCTTTGAGCTCCTTCATGTTTGGGTGGCACGTCCATGAGAAAGCCATACTTCTAGCAATTCTCCCAATGAGGTAAGCAGATAGCTCAGTCAATCAGCATTTCTGTTCACAGTGACATTATTGTTTTCTATTTGATCTGTCCCTTTTTGACATGTTCAGTGGGGTAGGCAAAGGCAAAGATGTATAGGAACACAGGTTTATACTAGAAAAGGACAGGGATGCTTAACTTGGGATCCTTGCAACCTGTGAAGGTTCTGAGGTATGCAAAATTGTGCATATTGTTCCTGGATATTTTGGTGTAAAGGGGTACTATGGTGATTTAAGAACCATGAATGACACCAGACTGTTACATTGGATATTGAGCAGCAGCACAGTATGAAAAAAGCATGGGCTTTGGAAATAAGGTATACTGTTCCTTATTAAGTGTTGTTAGTTAAGGTAAGGATTGAGTCCATTATGCAATAACATCTAACTTAGGTACAGCATTCAGAGTTTTCAGACCTATTATTTTTGGGGTTTTCATCTTCTTTTTGCATTCTGTCTTTTGAGCCTCACATAAACCTTTAAGATAATTAGGATAAATGACTATCATCCCCTATCTTAACATCTGCAAAAACTGGGGCTCAGAGTATTTAAGTGACTTATTCAAAGTTACATAGCTAGCAAGTAGCAGAGTAGGGCTTAAAACTTCAATCTTATGATGCTGAATCTTATATTTTCACTGTGCCATGTAAAAAAGCATTTTAAATGCAGGAGTGTCCATTTTTTATATAATGTAAAGCCAGTAGATGGATAGGTAGTAATAGAATTAGCGTGTTTTTTTTTTTTTTCTTGAGTTTTGGGGTTTTTTTTTTAATCCTAAGAGAAATCATTTAAGCTCTGAAAGAATATTAATCAAATTTGTCAGGCCAGTATATGGCTTGTCTGGGTTCATTTAGTGACTTGGAGTTTCCAAATTAAAAAATAGAGCAAAATTTCTCATGTCTTCAGTTAAAATTCCTACTCAACACCAACAGGTGCAGGGCACTGTCCAAGACAAGAGCTGTAGGGTTGGAAATTAAATTCTCCAAGTTCTGTTTCCTGGCTACCCATCACTAGGCAGCTCCAGTCCCACAATATCCCTTTCTTGGCAGCAGGCAACTACTCGAGGAAGCAAGATCCTTTTTTTTAATATTCCCCAATTCAGTGTGGTACATTCTTCTATCAATTGCTTGAAGTTTCCCATTTAAAAATTAATATTTGCAATTGAATTGGACTTGTAGCAAATATTAGTATGTTGTATTCTGCCAGTTCTAGAAGTGACACTAGATGCAGTTTATTCAAACTATTTGCAAATGATAAGTTTCATTTATTCTTTTAAGGAATTATTATGAGAATTTTTATTTTCAGCCTTCTGTCTGTGGGAAACGCAGGCGATGCTTCAATTTTTCTGATTCTGACTACAACAGGACATTATTCCCTCTTCCCTCTGCTCTTCACTGCACCAGGTAAGCAGCTTCTTTTTGGAGCAGTAGGTTTGATTGCCATGCCCTTTTCATCAGGGCCTAGAGATCAAAACTACCTGACTTAAACAACCTTAAAATCTCTTGGGAGGAAAGGACTCACCCATTCTCTCAAGTAAAACCTGTCCCTAATTCTCAGTACCTTTAGATATCACAGAAATGCACAATTAAATGCACAATTAAGCTCAAAAAGCATTATTAACTCTATATAGTTGTATCAGTGTGTTTATATGACCTGAAGTCTCATAAACCTCTCCCTTATCAACTAAATTATTGTCTGCTTTTTCTTTTCTTCTTCCAACAGAACTTCCCATTAAAATCCTACTCATGTTACTGTTTACCATCTATAGTATTTCCTCACTGAAGACTCTATTCAGGTAATCCAAAAAAGTACATTTAAAATTATATTTTCTCTTGTGAAATCTTTGCTCCTAAATGTGCAATAAGCCTTTTAAAAACTACTTTCATAATATAACATTATGAAAAATTAGTAAGTAAAGAGAGAAAATTACCCATAATCCCATCACTCTGTCATGGCAACATGGGTTGTATCTATGGTTTAGAGAAATATTTGAGGAGGGACTACCTAGCTCAAATGAAAACCTTTTATAAGAACTGAAAAATAGAATGTAAAATACACATTATGAGTAAGACCACATCAATACAGATGCATAAAACTAAAAGATGTAAAAGTTCTTACATATCTTAGAATTGTAGGTGGAATAGAATCATTGATGGAATGTTTTGCTTTTCTAAACTTTATGTAATGTTATCTGTATAATTTTTAAAGTTTGTTTATGGTTCATATCTGATTGTGTTTATAAAACTATATATTTAATTATATTAAAACTTATTTATAACAATGTGACCCAGCAATTCCACTCTTAGATATACACCCAAAAGAATTGAAAACAGGTACTCAGGCAGCTGCTTGTACACCAGTGTTCATTATAGCTTTATTCACAGTAACCAAAATGTGGAAATAACCCAAGTGTCCATTAACAAATGAATGGGTAAACAAAATAGTGTATATATACATATATATATGTATATGAATATTATCCTTCCAGAAAGAGGAATAAAGTTCTGATATGTGCTACAATATGGATGAACCATGAAAACTCAGGCCAAATGAAATGAGCCAGACACAATAGTGTATGATTCCACTTATATGAAATATCTAGAATAGACAAATTCATAGAGACAGAAAGTACACTAGAGATTATGGAAACAGGGTTAGAGGGATTGGGAAGTTACTGTTTAACATTTCCAGAGATCCTGTTTAGGGTGATGAAACTGTTTTGAAATTAGATAGTGGTAATGGCTTGTACAACTTTGTCAATATACTCAGTGCTACTGAATTGTGTACTTTAAAGTGGTAAAAATAAAGTAGCAAATTGTATGTTATTCTACCAAAACAAGTTATATATTGTTTGCCATAGTCTTACTCTAATATAACAGCATCCAGCCCTCTTTTCTCTTCCAGTTGCATAGCTAATTCTCTCTCAGAGCTTCAGCTAAGTGACAGCAGAGGTAGATGATAATTAGGTATGCTTGGATTGTTGAGATGATATAATGGAATGTCATTATCATTTTTTCCCTAAATGTGAAATTGGATGCACTCTTTTGACTTTGGCACAGGTGGGAAGCTTTAGCTGAGAAATGTTTGCAAAACCAGAATGACTCATCTAAATCAAATCTTTTCCTTTATTCTTCAGGAAAGAAAATTCTCTTTTTAATTGGATGGAAACTTCCTACCTCCTTGGCCTAGGGCCTCTGGAAGTCTTCTGTGAATTTGTATTCCCTTTCACCTCCTGGAAGCTGAAGTACTCCTTTCTCCCTTTGTTACTGACCTCAGCGTATTGTGCAGTGGGCATCACATATGCTTGGTTCAAACTGTATGTTTCAGTATTGACTGACCCTCCTGTCAGCCACACAAAGAAGCAATGAATAAAGAAACTGCTTGGATGTATTCCAAGCAATTATTTCATGGGAAATTAGAACTTGAAGAAAGTTGCTTGTGACATGAACCATTCAGTAGATCTGTTTGAGAACCATTCTCCAGACTTGGCCTTGCCCAGCCTAGCAACCTGATTGTCACTATGGTGAGAAGCCACTTGTCCTCCATAAGCAGTGAAATACATCTGAAACAAATCTTGCCTTTCCTGTTAAAATTGTCAGATCATTCAGACTGCTGTGCTTGCAGTGACAAGCAGGAAGTCTGATCAACAGAATTGAATATTTGTAGCCTGTGATAATCATTGTCAGGCTATAAAGCACAATTAAAATCATGTGCCAAGGAAGATTTAAATAAAATACTATTTTTCTACACAAAAACATTTTTGGATCATTACCTACACCTTCCTATTGGCATGCACACAAGTAGATGGTGTCCTGTCCCCATTCTGTAAACCTCGTTTCAGGAGATTTTTTTCCATTGAAATTATACAGTGACCATACTCACAAAGCTAGGTGGAATATTTAATGAATGATTTGGCCTGTCAGCAGAGATTACAAACCATATTTACTCTCATATTGAGTTAAGGATATCCTGTACGGTTCATTTATTCTAACAGCAAGCACTATTAATTTTGATCAAGTTGCCATTTCTCTAACTTTCCTCAACTGAGCAAACGTAAGTGGTTTAACAGCCTGTTCTTGTCCTCACCCTTCCTTTAGCATACTTCAGTTTTTATCCAGGGCCCCAGTTTGCCTCATATCTACTGCACATTCAAATTCAGCCAACATTTATCTGGCTGACAGTAGGAACTTGGACACATTTTTATTTATCCACTAGAGGCCCGGTGCACAAAATTCATGCATGGGGTGGGGGTGGGGGATGGGGGTGGTGTCCCTCAGACCAACCTGCACCCTTTCCAATCTGGGACCCTTTGAGGGATGTCCAACTGCCCATTTAGGATTGGGCCTAAATGGGCAGTTGGACAGCCCTTTCATAATCCAGGACTGCTGGCTCCCAACCTCTCACCTGCTGATTGCCCCTAACCACTCCCCTGCCAGCCTAATCAATGCCTAACTGCTCCTGTGCTGGCCTGATTGCCCCTAACTGCCCTCCCCCTGCCAGGATGGTCCCTTCCAACTTCCCTCTCCTATAGGCCTGGGTCCCCCCAACTGCCCTCCTCTGCCAGCCTGGTCATCCCCAACTGTCCTCCCCGGCCAGCCTGGTCCCCCCCTAACTGTCCTCCCCTTCAGGCCTGGGTTCCCCCACAATTGTCCTCCCCTGCAGGCCTGGGTCCCCCCCAAACTGCCCTCTGTCAGTCCGGTCCCCTCCCCAACTGCCCTGCCCTGCAGGCCTGAGTCCCTCCCTACTGCCCTCCCTTACTGGCCACCTTGTGGTGACCATCTTTGACCACATGGGGGAAGCCAACTTGTGATGGTCAATTTGCATATTACTCTTATTAGATACGGTTATCCCCTTTTAGAGATCAGAGAGACTGCAAGGTCATGGGCATCTTGGGATGCTAATCCAGCTATTCATCTCTTAAATTCACTCTGTTTTCCTAGGCTGCTTTTGCGTCTCATTACAGAGGTAAAGATGGGGATTTTGCCAAGGGTGTGTGAGAGGACCCCTCAAGCCTATTTTCCTCACCACAGTGCCCTTTGCACCCTATACCCCAGCTGACCTAACAACTCACAGTTCTCAGTGTTCCATGCTATTCTGTACATTTGCTTGCTTTCATTTATGCCCCTTACTTTCTTTCCTCTTTGTGATTTTTTTCTACTCTGTCATCTGATTGTTTATACATCAAGATTCAACTTAATTGCTACCATATCTGTGAATATAAAGGTAGTACAGTGTAGTGATTAAGAATGGGGGCCCTGGAGTCAGACAGCCTGATTTTAAATTCTGCCTCCATGATTTTTAAAAATCTGTAGCCATGCCCTAGATGGTTTGGCTCAGAGGATAGAGCCAAACCAGGTTTGATTCCTGTCCAGGACACTTACCTTGGTTACAGGCTCCCTCACCCA
Organism: Murina feae; assembly: GCA_004026665.1. NCBI lineage: Eukaryota > Metazoa > Chordata > Mammalia > Chiroptera > Vespertilionidae > Murina > Murina feae. The sequence goes on along the minus strand of PVJC01005905.1, from coordinate 28,212 downwards.
GGCCCTGGTCAGGGCGCTAGCCGGAGGTAACCAATCAATGTGTTTCTTTCGAATCAATGTTTCTCTGTCTTTCCCTCTCTCTCTTCCACTCTAAAAACCTAGCTGGTTTGGCTCTGGGTGGAGCTTTGGCCTGTGGACTGAAGGGTCCCAGGTTCAATTCTGGGCAAGGGCACATGTTGTGGGCTGAATCCCCAGTAGGGGGCATGCAGGAGGTAGCCAATCAGTGATTCTCATTGATGTTTTCTAGCTCTCCCTCACTGAAATCAAAAATATATTTTTTAAAAATAAAAATCAATAGGAAATATCCTTGGATGAAAGTTAAAAAAAAATCTGTAGTCAAGTTATTTAGCCATCCTTTGCCTCAATGTCCTTGTCTTTAAAAATGATTACAAAAAAATGTAGAACCCTGCCTGGCACATATTAAGTATTCAATAAATATCTTTTTTTTTTTTTTTTAATTTTAAGCTTACTGATTTCAGAGGGGGACAGAAGCAGCAATGTTAAAGAGAACATTGATTGGTTGCTTCTCATATGAGCCCCAACTGGGAGTCGAACCCACAACCTAGGCATGTGCTCTGAATGGGAAGTGAACCCTTTGGTGCACAAGACAAAGCTCCAACCAAATGAGTCAAATCAACCAGGGCCAGGACAGTATCTTCATAGTTTTATGAGTCCTCTCCCTCTATCTTCTCTCCCCACTCCACCAGAATTGAGTACCCTCACCATGTGCTTCCAGGGAGCTACTACTATCAATGGCTGTAATTATCTGTTTTCCCGAGGAGACTAACAGTTTGAAAGCAGAGACCACAATTGTTTTGATGGTTCCAGTTTTTGGCACAGTTGAATAAATGAAAACCCAGCACACAGGCCATGATTTAAATCTGAATGTTTATAGTACCAGCACTAACACAAGGGGAGGCGCCCAGTGTAGTTCCTCACATCTTTTGCCAATTGGTAAACAAGCCAAAAGAAAATTAGATGAATTTGGATACTTCTCAAGAAGGCCAAATTTAATTATACTTTGAAGGTTGTTACTGTGAATGGGATGTGATGTCAGAATTGGAAGAGCTCACCTGGTACAGAGATTTCCAGAATGTTCTGTAGAGCCCTTAAAGGTTCTCAAGAGTTGCCTCAGACTCTGGGCCCTGTCCCATCTTCTACCAAAACAAATATGCTTTGATCTATTTCATATATTAAGCTCCATTTGAGTTTTTGTTTGGCTTAAGAATTCAAAGTCCCAATATAGTCTTTAAAGCAATTCAACCCCTTATGTTGCCAAGAGTTCAATGACTCCTGAGACAGGAATACAGTAGCTTGTTGGTGCCAGCGCAGACTAGAACTCAGACTTCTGCCTATAGCCCAGGACTCTCGCAAGCAATATACTTTGTATATTTAAACTTCGCAGGGATGTGGGCGATTTTCAACAACAAATTTCTAGGTTTCAGCAATTATTAAATAGTATAGTTTCCAAATACTTTGAAAACCTAGAATGAAGCAAAATCAAGAACAAGTCAAGGTTACTATCAAAATTCAAACAAGACCTATAAACAAGTCATTTTTTTTATCTGCTGTTTAATTTTTATATAGTACACCAACATCTCATAAGATAAAAGAAAAGTGGGAGGGATTTGGTATTCTTGGCCACCGTATCTTTCCCCAGGGAAAGGCCTAGAGCCAGAACCGGAAGAGAACTGCAGGGAAGATGAGCTGTCTTTCCAGACCAGCACTGGTATCGTTTCCCTTGTTAATGACTTCCCCCTGGAAACTACTCTGAAGGCTATGTACATTTATAACTTTGGTAGATGTCAAATTTGTCATAGAAGTTGCACCAGTTTATGTTCCCCAGGCAAGGAATGATGTCTGTTTCCCCACAAACTTGCCTACCTAGCGAGTGCGTCATTAGTGTTTTAGATCTTTGCCAATGATATCTTAAGGTAATTTTCATTTGCATTTCTCTTATCAGAGAGATATGAGTCTTTTCCTATGTTTAGGAGGCATTTGTACTTTTTCTTCTGAAAACTGTTTATGCTCTTTATCACTTTTTCTATTAAATTTTTTATTTACTTGAAGGTTGAAATATATTTTCAAAAAGTTAGTCTGCAGAGAATTACCTGGGAGCAAGGTTATGGAATATGGAAGAAGAGTGGTGGCAGTGTGATGGAGAAGCAGATGGATTTGGAATTGGAACTGACAGTAGTTGGAAATGGATTAGATATAGGGCTTGCGGGTAAGCAAAGAATCATAGATGATCCCTGTATTTCAGGTGTTGCAGCTGAATGGATGGTGGCACCATTTACTGAGTTGGGGAAAATAAAAGTGGTATCAAGAGCTTTGTTTTGGAAACTGTAAAATTCTTTAAAAAAAAATTAGGACCTGCTTTGGAAAGATTTTTTTAAAGACACAAAACAAACCATAAGGAAAAGTATTAGATAAATATTATTGCATCAGAACTTCTGTATAATAGAAGATCTTATAAGTAAAGTTAAAAGACAAACAACAGATGGGAGGGGAGTATTTTATAACAAACAAAGGATTTGTATTACTTCACATTAAAAATTCCTACAGCCCTGACTGGTTTGGCTCAGTGGATAGAGCACCGGCCTGCGGATTCAAGAGTCCCACATTCGATTCCAGTCAAGGTCATGTACCTTGGTTGCAGGTACATCCCCAAGGGGAGGGGCGGGTTATGCAGGAAGCTGCTGATTGATGTTTCTAACTCTCTATCCCTCTCCCTTCCTCTCTGTAAAAAATCAATAAAAATATATTTTTAAAAATTCCTACAAATCATTTAGAAAAACACAACCCTAAAGAAAATAAGCAAAATATATAACTAGGCAAACAGAAGGAAACCCAAATGGCAAATAACTGTAGAAAGAGATACTATTGCCTGGTCAGTGTGGCTCAGTGGTTGAGCGTCAACCCATGAACCAGAAGGTCCCTGGTTTGATTCCCAGTCAGGGCACATGCCTGGGTTTTGGGCTGGATGGTTCCATCTCTCTATCCCTCTCCCTTCCTCTTCCTCTAATCAATAAAAAAAATATTTTTTGAAAAGATACAACTTTCACTAGATAATAGGGAAATGCAAATTAAAATAACATTGAGATCCTATTTCAGACAAAAACTGAAGTCTGACAATAGAAAATATTGCTACGTTCACATAAGTTGTGGATTGAAATGGAAATTGGGTCAGTTTCTTTATGGAGGAACTTGATATTACCTAGTAAAATTGAAAATTCATATATTCTGAAATTCAGTTCAATACTAAATGAGATAATCTGTACAGAATGTGTACAGTTTTAAAACCACACACATACATCATGTTTTATGTTGTCTATCAATTCATCTATGAATGTGAGTATATTAAAATGGACACTAATAATATATGGAATTAGGACCAAAGCTGCCTCTTGGAAGGAAGGAGAATGAGAATGAAGATTGAGATCAAAAGGCGTTTTAGCGCTGTACTATTTTATTTACATTTTTTAAAAATATATCTTTATTGATTCCAGAGACAAGGGAGAGGGAAAGAGATAAAAACATCAATGATGAGAGAGAATCATTGATTGGCTGCCTCCTGCATGTCCCCCAATGGGGATCAAGCCCACAAACCCAGGCATATGCCCTTGACCGGAATAGAACCTGGGACTCTTCAGTCCACATACCAATGCTCTATCCACTGAGCCAAACCAGCCAGGGCTATTTACATATTTTTAAAAAAGAACATAGCCCTGCTAGCATGGCTTAGTGGTTGAGCATCGACCTATGAACCAGGAGGTCATGATTCCATTAACAGTCAAGGCACATGCCCGAGTTTCGGGCTCAATTCCCGGTAAGGGGCTTGTAGGAGGCAGCTGATCAATGATTCTCTCACATCGTAGATATTTCTCTCTCTGTCTCTCTCTCTCTCTCTGTCTTTCTCTCTCTTCCTCTCTGAAATCAATTAAAAAATTTATTGATTTCAGAGAGGAAGGGAGAGAAACATCAATGATGAAAAAGAATCATTGATCTGCCTTCTGCGCACCCCCCACTGGGGATTGAGCCCACAACCTGGGCATGTGCCCTTGACTGGAATCGAACCCAGGACCCTTAAGTCCGCAGGCCGATGCTCTATCCACTAAGCCAAACTGGCTAGGGCAGTAAAAATACATTTAAAAAAAAACTTTAAAGGGGAATATACAAATGTGTATATATGTGTATTTTACATATATATAACAGGGAATAAATACCTGAAGCCATATGCATATATGCATAATTGATGGACGCAGACAAATAGCATGGGGAAGGCCTAGGCTGGGTTGGGAATTAGATAGAGAGGGGCAAAAAGGGAGAAAATGAGAGACATTTGTAATAGTGTCAACAATAAAAATAAATACCTAAAGCAAATACAACAAAATGTTATAGTCACAAAAATGTGGGTATTTTTTTTATATTATTCCTTATATTTGAAAATATTTTTATTTTTATTTTTTTTAGAGAGAGAAAGGAAGGGAGAGAAACACTGATTTACTGTTCAACTTATTTGTTCAACTTATTGGTTGATTCTTGTATGTGCCCTGAGCAGGGATCAAACATACAACTTTGGCGTATCAGGATAAGGCTCTAACCAACTGAACTAGCCAGGCAGGGCCTGAAAATATTTCTTAACTTTCTCAATGTGAAGAAGAATTTTATTTTTGGATATACTTAATTTGAGATGTTTCTTCTGAGATGGTTTACTTCTGGGCTCTCTATTTTGTCCCACTGGCCTGTACCACAGAGTCTTTATTACTGTTGTTTTGTAGTATGTTTTGAAATCAGGAATTGTGAGGTCTCCAATTTTGTTCTTTTTCAAGATTGTTTTGGCTATGCAAGGTTACTAATACATTTTTAAAATGTTATTTTAATGTGAATTCCCATGATAATTTGAGAAATTCTGAGAATTCTTTCAATATTGATTGGTCATAGATGATGAAGAGGAGAAGGGTGTGTAAGCATCATTGAAGTATTTAAGTGTTTGCCTAATGAGTCAGCTAGTGTTCAAAATTTACATAATCCTACTATGGAAGATTTTTTTCCCTCTTTTTTGGTTTTCGTTCTTCTGATATTTTCAAAGAAACACTGTGGTTAAAAAAAGAAATTTTGTGCAAAATGACATACTATTTCCATAGGACAGATTCCCAGACAAGTAATTACTGGGTCAAACAGTAGGAATCTGTGAAGCACTTGCTGGCTTCAAAGTGCTGCAAAATATGTTCCTTGGGAGAATCCTAACTTGAAATCTAGCAGATCTGGGAGTGCTTTATATAGGCCTAAAAGGTCTGTCCTTTAATCACTCTGAACTGATAATTAATTATTCCACTTTGGTTGATACATATACCTTTGTATTAACCTCTGGTGTAATTACTATTGATCCCACTAGTGAATGAACACAAAAAGAAAATATTTTCGCTCAATATTAGGAAGGGCTTTCTAAAGAAAAAACTGTTGTAAGATAGACACTCCCCAGTATTGGAGGTAGGTGAGCAGAGACTGAACAATTATAGCAGAATGTTATAGAGTCCTTCTTTCTTTCCTCAAACCTTTAGAAAACACCTCTCCCCTCAGTCACAAGGACCTGAAGACCCAGAGGTGAAAATTTTTAAGGTGCGGCCGCCCAGGCTGAATTTCAAGAGTTCAGCTAGAGGATCCAGTCCTGGGTCCTCTGAATCCTTTGTTGAATGGGTGGATCTTATTTTAAGCTTCGCAGGGTGTGCCGGTACGAATGAACGACTGGAAACCCAGAATATGGAAACAGCTTTTATGGGAATTCAATTAATTACGTTTCTTGAAACCATCCATCAAGTTGATTGTAGATGTTGGATGCAAAGATAAATTCTTGCTGAAAGGACATTCAGGGGCGGGAGAGGAAGAGACAGTTCCGGGTGGGGAGGGTTGGGCGAGAAAGAGCAGTACCTACCAGACTCCCAATCTGGCACCTTTCGTGGACCCCTCGACTCCGTGGTCCCAACCCTTCGGCTGAAAGGAGCGCCCGCGGGCAGGCTAGCAGCGTGGGTCACTTAGTGTCCCGGAACCTTCCGGGCAAGCTCGTGCAGCAGTGCGTCCGGGGAAGCGTTTGCGCGCTGCACCGCCCTGCGCAGTGCCCTTCAGCCCAGTGCCGGGAGGAGAAAGTAGGGACGCGAGTCCGCGGGTGATCCTGGTGATTTTCTTCCCTTTTGGCGGTCTGAGGCGAGGCCTCAAATAAGAGCGGCTTCACCATGATGACCGGACGGCCGGGCCGAAGGCCCTTAGAGTTCGTGCCGGATGAGGCCCGGAGCCTGCCCCCGCCCAAGCTGACGGACCCGCGGCTCGCCTACTTCGGCTTCTTGGGCTATTGCTCGGGCCTCGTGGATAACGCGCTCCGGCACAGGCCGGTGCTGACGGCGGGTGAGGGCTGCGCGGGCGGGCTCCGGTGGGGGCAGAGGGTCGCCGGGCTGCGTGCGGGCCGGCTCCGCCGTAGGCTGCCGAGCCTTGTGCGGGCCCTGCCGCCTCGCAGGCCCTGCCTCGCCTTCCTAGGCCTCCGCGCCCGTGAGCGCTTCGGCATTCGGCAGGGCCAGGGGGTAGGAGACGGGGTGCAGGGAAGCTCACGACCCCACAGCGAGGCCATGGAGGGCCCGGCCGTGGGCTGCCCGCGCCCCTCTCACGTCGCGCTGGGTGTGTGTGTGTGCAAAATGAGCGTTCACTGCACCAATGGGAAGCAGTACTGAGTGGAGTCAGGAAGCCCAGTGAGGAAGAAAGCTAATTCTGCAGTGATTCCAGCAACCAGGAGTCACCTCCCTGGGGCCTCTCTTGCCTTCTTCCAGCTGTATGTCACGCCTGGAGGTCAGCTTCCAGCCCACCAAACCCCAGCATCTCCATTGCTCAAATAGTATTGGAGTCCCTTCTCCCTTGGACATGACCCGACTCTGCGAAAGGAGTGGTCTTTGGCCATTTCTGCCTAGGGGGGGATGGGGTTTTCTCCCTTCTCTTTACCACTCCTCATGTACCAAGTCTTACTCTTCATGTAAGAGAAAGAGCGCCACTTTGGAGCCAAATGGCCTTCCTCCACTGCTTCCCAACTGGGTCACCTTGAGCAAGTTCCTTAGGAAGTCCAGAGCCAAAGTTTCTCTTCTACAAAACGGGAGTAATTGGTCTTTGCCTGTTTGTTGTGACAGTCAAGTGAAGACAGGTAAAATGCCTGGTCCACAAAAGGTGCTGGACAGAGCTCTCTTTCCTTAGCAGTTGTTATGCAGACAGTTCACAGTATGTGTGTTTGACATTGACAGCGCTCTTCCTCTTCGCCAGGCAGTGTTCCATACAGCAGCGGTCGCCCACCTTTCAGCCCTCATGGACCACCATAGTCCACGGCCCACAGGTTGGCGACCGCTGACAATGCAGGGTATGTGGGGTGAGGAATACCATCCCTGACCTTGAGGAGCTTTGAGTCTGGTGGACAAATGGGTCCAGGAGAGACAGTTACCTGTTTTGATGAAGGTGGATGAGCAGGGAGGGCCTGTGGGGCGTGTAGGAGGTACAGATGAGAGGGGAACTGTTCCAGAGCAAGTACAGATTGGCTGAAGTGTGAAATACATACCACTTAATCTCGCCTTTGCAAACTAGGTTTTGTGTCTTTTCTGGAAGACAGAAGAGCTTAGTGGTTATGATTTGGGTTTGACACCACCTCCACTTTAGCCATTTGATTCTAGGGAAGTAACGTATCGCTGTGAGCTTTAGTTTCCTCATCTATGAAATAAGGAGAATGTCTACCTCTGTATGTGGCTGTGAGAACTAGATGAGATGATATATATAAAGCACTTAGCCCAGAGCTAGGGGTCAGAGTTCCTGAGTTCCCTGGGTTTCCCTAGGTTGCTTTGGAAAATTTAGGTCTTGACTTTATTGAAATGGTATAATTAGCGGCATTTATTGAATTCATAATGTGTCTAGATCAATGTCTGGCATATAGTAGTGCTCAATACGTATTTATCGGATAAATAAGTCTGTGTAGATTGCAAGGAAATATAATGGTCTCATCCCTCCAAATATTTACAAACCAGATGAGCATATCCATTAAAAAGACAAATTGTGGTACAAGTTTATGCACATAGGGTAACAGGTGTGACAGAATTGGAGGAGTGGGCAAGGAATTTCAAAATATGGCCCTGGAGAGGACCTGGCATTCTGTGGGTAGTATTGGAATATGAAATCAAATGGTGCAGATCTTTTTCAAGTTAACAGAAAACATTAAATAGAATTTTTTCTTAAGCTTTTCTTCTATCATTTGTTTTTAAACCCTTGTTGCTGGCTACCACTTTACCTGCCCTAAAATTAGTTGGTATCTATGTGTAGTCCACAAAATTAAATATTTTTTGATTTCTAGTTTATCAGTAATATACAATGTTCTGCAAAGAGCACCATGGCTCCAAGTTTAGATTAACTGAGTAAAGGAAAGGGGGAAATGATTGTGGAGAGGTGTTTTATGTGGTAAGAGGGAGACACCACTGAGAGAGAAGAGAGGTTAGGGAAATGGGGACTTGGGAGAGGCTAAGCCTGCCTTTAGGACAGGACACTGACAATGTCTACCACATTTATGAAGTCTTGCTGTGAGAGATATGGGTAAGCACAGAGAGTCGGTCTTTGTAGTCCAGTGGCACATGGGACAACCCTTTGGTTTGCTGTACTGCAAGTGGCCCAGTTTGGGAGAACAGTGGCTGTTTGGGGCAAGGGATAATGCAAAAGAGCCTGGGCCCTATCCTGTCCCAGGACATAGTAATATTTTACATTTTTGTTGTTTTACACATTTTTCAAAAATATTTTATATACTTTTTTTTGTTTATATACTACTGCTGTAAGAAAGATAGGATAGGTATTATCTTTGTTTTAGAGTTAGTAAATTGACTTGCCCAAGGTCATTCATTCACTTCATTAAATATTAACTGCATTCTATGTGCTGGTATACAAAAATGAATGAAACATTGGTGTTGCCTGGTAGTAGAGAAAGAAATAATTATTATAGCAACTTACATATTAATAGAGATGAGCTCGCCCTTTTAAACTCAGGAAAGTTCTGGGAAGACTTCTTAGCTGAAGTGATGTCTGAGTTGAGCCTTGAAGGATCAGAGATTTCTGGGCAGAGAAATAATCAGTGTGTGGTATGTAGAAGAATGAAGAAGCCTAGTTTTGGTGAGAAATTAAAAGCAGTTCAGCCCTACCTGGTTTGTCTCAGTGGATAGAGCATCGGCCTGTGAACTCAAGGGTCCCAGGTTAGATTCCAGTCAAGGGCATATGCCCAGGTTGTGGGCTCAACCCCCAATAGAGAACATGCAGGAGGCAGCCGATGAATGATTCTCTTTCATCGATATTTCTCTCTCTCTTCTCTGTGAAATCAATATTTATATATATATATATATGTTTGTTTTTTTTTTAAAGGCAGTTCAGTGCTGCTGGAGCACACTGCCTCTCAGGGAGTGCTAGAAGATGAAGGTGAGAGAGTTGGCTTCGGAGGTCATATGCAAGAGTTTGGACTCCTGTTGCCCATAACTGAAGGAGAAGGGACCAGCAAGCTAGTTTTATATTTCAGTAAAAATTCCTCTAGTGACAGGATAAAAGTTGGGATCATTATTGGAGTGAAAAATTAGATGAAGGGGAGACCAGTTAGTGCAAATGAGAGATAAGTGAGGAAATATTTACAAGGTAGAATGGACAGCACTCAGTGGCTAGGTATGGGGAAGAGGGTAGAAATAAAGGATGATCACTTTATTAGTTTAGGACTTAGTTTCCTGGGCAAAAGGTCTTATTCTTGGAATTAGGAGGAAGAGGTATGAATAGGAAGGAAATGAGTTCGTTTGGGGATATTTAAGTGGACGTATTTGGATGTATCTGTTATTCAATATGAGTGTCTGAGTTGGATGTACCTGTGGGTCACCAGCACACGGATAGTAGATAAAAGTGTAATAATAAACGAGTTCTCCAAAGGAAGATGTGTGGGATAAGAAGTGGAGAGCTGGGGATAGAAATCTGGGGCTCAGCTAGAAAATCAAACCTGCAGTTAGCCTTTTGCAAAAAATATTTCTTATATAAAGTTCATACCCTTGGATCTCCCCTTCAAACTAAATTTTTCTCTAGTTCATGTGATTTTATCCTCTCTAGTCTTATTATAATAGAGTGATTTTTAAAAATATGATGAATTTTTAAATATAGTTCCTGAATACATGCAAATAGAAGGAAATTTAGATGGTACAAAAGAGAATTGAGATATTTGTAGTTAGCCTGATGTTGTAGTAACCACTAACTCTGCAAATACAAATAAGTATGTGGAGACCAACAAAATCCTTTTGGACCATTTGTGGAGGACTTTCCCTCGGCACATCATATCCTGAACATATCCTGGAATATAAATTAGTGTAGGTCTAAAGTTAACTTATCAAAGAAGAAAATATTTTTTTCTGTTCTCAGTCTAGCACTTGGGATTTGGTACTTACACACCTTTTTCCATGAAGAAATTTATAAAACCTCATTTTAAAAAAACCTTGGTTCTATTGGTAGTGATGTTTGTAGACTTAATGTTGTCTTTTATAGTTGTCAAATTGCTTTAAGAAGACATCTCAAGGTCAAGGGTGTTTGTTCAAAATAGCCATATAGAAAGTCCTTTTTAAAAAAGAATTTTAGAAGAAAAAACAAATTATATATCTGAAATGTAAGAATATAACATTACATTATATTGACTGATTTTTGTGTTCTTTGGGATTTGTCCTTTGACTTTCAGGTTTGCATCGCCAGCTTCTATATGTTACCTCCTTTTTTTTTGTTGGATATTATATTTTAAAACGTCAAGACTATATGTATGCTCTGAAGGACCATGATATGTTTGGGTATATGAAATTACATCCAGAGGATTTTCCTGAAAAAGGTATTTCAAGTTAATTGTACAAATCCTCTCTTACTTTGCATCATTTCCCCTGGTTAACCTCTTCCATGTCTGTAGCCTCAGGTATCTTCTCTATTCTGTTGACTCCCACATGGTTGTCTATAGACCAGAATGCAGGTGTCAGGTTTCTAGCTAAGTGCCTCAGACAGCAAATAGACCCTCATGTACCCTCTGCCTGCCCAGACCTTCTATTCTGTGTCCTACTTCAGTGGTGGCACCACTGTCCACCTGTGTATTATAGCAGAATCCTGGGAATCATCTTCAGGTCTTTCTCTTTTACTTCCCATCAAGTCTTACTGTTCTGCTTCCTGTTTCTCGCCTCTGAACTCTCCTCTCTCTCCCACTGCTACTACCCTGGTTCAGGCCCTAATAATCTTTTGCTTGAATCATTGCACTTTCCTTCAGTCACCTCTGTTTTTCGTCTTGCTGAAGATCATGTCTCAGGTTAATTGCCTGGTAGAAACACTTTGCCCATCCCATACCTTTTGTCCACCACATTACTTAATTGATAGTTGTGTCACTCGTTTGACTGCAGCTTCATCTTTGAATGTCCCAGCCTCTAGAACAGAGCCAACATATAGTGGGCACTTAATAAATAATAGCTGACCTGAACAACACAGAACCCTGCCTCATCTCCCATAACTCATCTCCTGCCTCATGAAATGCCAGGTCCTGAACCTGCCCTGTATCACTTTGTACACACTGTACGTTTTTCTTGATCCTCCTCTTGTCCCATTTCCACCCTTCCCATCTAACAAATTCCTGCTCAAGGTTCATCATCTCAATGAAGTTTTAACCCAGTTACAGACAGGAATTTCCTCAGCAAACTGCTTATCTCTGTTCAGCTGTAATTATGATATAATTGCCTTCTTTTTATTTTACACATACACACAATACAGGCATGGAGTGCTTGACCACCTCAGCCCTGGGCCCCTCCCTTTTGTTCCTTCACCCCCTTAGCCAGGATCCCCCTGGCAGCACCTTGGCCCTCCAGGCAGCCATCTAGATGTCACCATAGATTCTTCAAAATCCATTCAGTATAGCAAAATGTTTCAGTGATCAGCAAACCATGATTGAGGACAAGAAAAGAAGGAAATTTTAGGGGTTTCTATCTGTAAGAATTTTACATTTTAATTTTATTCTTTAGGAAATATGATTTAAAACATACTTTAAACATAAATCTTTTGTGATCTTTCCTTTTATAGATAAGAAAACTTATGGTGAAAAGTTTGAAGAGTTCTATCCAGTGCGTTGAAGTCTCCAAAACGCTTTCTTTGGTTTCACTGATAACAGTTATTTCTGAATTTTGTGGAGCATAATTTCATGATATCTGAAGTTTATATTAATCTGTATGTTAATACCTTGTGATTAAAATGGTCATCATGAACATTCTGACTCCTTTTTGTCATAAGAAAAACAGGATGGTCAGTTTCCATTTACCCAATTTTAAGAAGATATCTGACAGATTTAAAAACAAAGTTTAGTTCTAGTTCGGAGTTGAAAACTATAGCCTGTGGGTCAAATCTGGCCCATGCCAGTGAGTTCTTTTGGAACACAGCCATGCTCACGTGTTTACGCGTTTATGTTTGCTTCCATGCTACAACAGCAGAGGGCAGAGCTGTGTAGTTGTGACAGAGACCTTGGCCTGCAAAGCCTAAAATATCTAATACATGGCTCTTTACAGAAAAGGTTTGCCTGTTCCGGTTCTAGAGCAAAGCAAAACAAAGCAAGCTAGATTATGGAGGGTTTGTAAGTCATGTAGAATAATTTTGACTTGATCCTCTGGGTGGGGCAGGGAACCTTTTTTCTGCAAAGGGCCAATTGGGTATTTATAACATCATTTGAGGGCCATACTAAATGATCAGCTTAAAACAGCCTGCTATGTTTGGTCAAACACTTAACCCTAATGCTTGGCAAGGCCAGGCCAGATGATTTTTCAGACATGTGCAGCATGTGGGCCGGACATTCCCCACTCCTGCTCTAGGTGGTAGGAAGCCACTAGGGGGTTTTTAATAGGAATATCATGGTGAGGCTTGCATTTTTGAGCTCTGAACAATATAGCAGGTGATTTATGAGCAGGGGACTCAAGACCAGGAGAACAGAAGACTGGTACTACAAAGGGGTCTTTGCTCTTAGATGGATCATCCTGGAGAAAGTGGGCTCAGTGCTAACACTCTCAGCGGAGCTCAGTGCAATTAGTAGTAAAAGATCCCACCTAACTGGAATGAGCTTACACGCTTACTCTTTTTTATATATATAATTTTGATTGCTTGATTTCAGAGAGGAAGGGAGAGAGAGAAACATCAATAATATGAGAGAATCATTGATCAGCCGCCTCCTGGGATCAAGCTTGCAACCTGGTTATGTATCTTTAACTGGAATCGAACCCAGGACCCTTTATTCTGCAGGCTGATGCTATATCCACTGAGCAAATCCAGCTAGGGCTGAGCTTACTCTTTATTGCTCATCAAATCCAAGTGCTTGTCCAGAAAGTTTTTGTTTCCAGGCTTTAATTTGTTTCTAGATTTTATAATCAGATTAGTTTTTGGCAATTCATAAAATTGTTTCTTTTCCATGTGACTTTAAAGTAGGTGGCAGTGTGATTATAAGCATGGTTTCTGGGCAAAATTAGATGAGTTCCATCTCTGTTCTTAAGTACCACTTGTTGAATATAAAATCATGACTGAGGAAGTACTTTAGAGCTAATACTGTATTAATACAGGTATTATTTTTAACTAGAGGCCTGATGCACGAAATTCAAGCACTGGTGAGGTCCTTCAACTTGGCCTGCACCTTCTTGCAATCCATGGACCCCTTGGGGGATGTTGGACTGCCGTTTTGGTCCGACATCCCGTGAGGGATGTAGCAGTGCATGAAGCAGCAAGTGGCTGGGGAGGAGCCCAAGTTGGAGCCAGGTGCCGCACTGTTCCCGCTCATCCTAGCCCTGCTGCACCTGCTGCCACCACTTGGTAGTGCTGTCACAGAGGTGGGAGAGGCTCCCACTGCCACAACTGTATTCGCCAACCATGAGCCTGGCTTCTGGCTGCGCTACGCTCCCACTGTGGGAGAGCACTGACCACCAGGAGGCAGCTCCTGCTTCAGTGCACATCATAGCGACCAGTCATAACGGTCGCTTAGGATTTTATATATATATACTAGAGCCCCAGTGCACAAAAATTTGTGCACTCCCAGGGCTGGGGGGTCCCTCAGCCCGGTCTGTGCCCTCTTCACAGGAACCCTCCTAGCCGGGTCTAGGAACCCTCAGGGGATATCCACCTGCTGGCTTAGGCCCACTCCCTGGAGGATCTGGCCTAAGCTGGCAGTCAGACATCCCTCTGGCAGCCCAGGAGCCCTTGGGAAATGTCCACTTGCCAGCAGGGAGCAGGCCTAAGCTGCAGTCAGATATCCTTAGCGCTGCAGAGGAGATGGGAGAGGCTCCCACCACCACCACTCTACTGGCAGCCATCAGCCTGGCTTGTGGCTGAGCAGAGTTCCCCCTGTGGAAGCGCACTGACCACCAGGGGCAGCTCCTGCATTGAGCATCTTCCCCCTGGTGGTGTGTGTCATAGTGACCAGTCATTTCCAGTGGTTCTGCTGTTAGGGTCAATGTTCATATTATCCTTTTATTATATAGGATAGAGGCCTGGTGCGTGGGTGGGGGCCGGCTGGTTTTCCCTGAAGGGTGTCCCGGATCAGGGTGGGGGTCCTGCTGGGGTGCCTGGGTGAAGGGCTGATGGCTGCTTGCAGGATGACCAAGCCCCCAGCCTAGCACTCCTGAGGAGCTTGTTTGTCCTGAAGGGTGTCCTGGATCAGGGTGGAGGTCCAGCCTGGGTGAGGGGCTGAGGGCCGTTTTCAGACTGGCCACACACCCTTCAGAGAGGAGGGTCCCCTTTGGGGTGCCTGGCCAGCCTGGGTGAGGGGCTGATGGCTGTTTTCAGGCTGGCCAAGCCCCCCAGCAGGGACCCTCACCCCATGAGGGTGGGGCCATCCTGGATGAGGGGCTGATGGCTGTTTGCAGGCTGGCCACAGCCCCCAGCAACACAAGCGAAGCTGGCTGGAAGCAGGTATCTGGGGTTTATTTATATTCTACTAGGGGCCCGGTGCACAAAAATTTGTGCACTTGCGGGGGGGGGGGGGGGTCCCTCAGCCCGGCCTGCCCCCTCTCACAGTCCGGGACCCCTCAGTGGATGTCCTACTGATGGCCACAGTCTGGCAGCGGAGACTCAGAGCAGGTGCCGTGTATGTGTGTGTGTGTGCCCACACACGTGTGTATATTTGTGTGTGCCCACTGGGGGCCTGTCCCCAGCTGCACTGTCCTCAGAGCAGGCACTCCATGTGTGTGTGTATGTATGAGTGTGTGTGTCCCTGCCTGGGACCTGCACCTAGCTGCATAGGAGACTCGGAGTAGGTGCCCCATGTATGTGTGTATGCTTGTCTCTGTGTCTGTCTCCTGGGGGCATAGTGCCAGCCACACTATGGAGACTTGGAGAAGGCACCCCTCTGTATTGATTTCTCAGGCTCCTGGCCTCACCTGTGTGTTGTTCTCTCCCTTGAGCTGTGGCCAGGGCTGGGTGCTGCCTGCCCCCCACGCTTGCCTACTCCCAGATCACCAGATCATGGTGGCGACTAAGGAGCAGGTCCTGATGCTTGCTGCCTAGCGGCTGTACATGCCTGCTGGCAATACAATCATGATTGCTGGAGCAAGGCCCTGCTACTTGGCCCTACTCCTGGCCCTGCCCCAGCGCGCCTGCTGGCAACACAGATCCGGGTGGCGGCCAGGAGCAAGGCCCTGCTGCCTGTCCCTGGTGTTTGGAGCCT
This sequence comes from Murina feae, assembly GCA_004026665.1. Classification (NCBI taxonomy): domain Eukaryota; kingdom Metazoa; phylum Chordata; class Mammalia; order Chiroptera; family Vespertilionidae; genus Murina; species Murina feae. The sequence goes on along the minus strand of PVJC01005905.1, from coordinate 12,476 downwards.
GCTCAAACCCCATCACCACTGCTTCCTGTCCCTGTGAGGGTGCTTGCTCAAACTCCATTGCTGATGCTGCCTGTCCCTGTGCTTATTCCTGCTCAAACCCGATCGCTGTTCCTGCTCAAACCGATTGCCACTGCTTCCTGTCCTTGTGCTCCTTCCTGCTCAAACCCGATCGCTGTTCCTGCTCAAACCAATGGCCATTGCTTCCTGTCCCTGTGCTCCTTCCTGCTCAAACCTGATCACCATTCCTGCTCAAACCGATGGCCACTGCTTCCTGTTCCTGTGTTCATTCCTGCTCAAACCCGATCGCTGTTCCTGCTCAAACCGATCGGCACTGCTTCCTGTCCCTGTGCTTGTTCCTGCTCAAACGCCATTGCCGCTGCTTTCTGTCCCTGTGCTAGTTCCTCAGAGTGCCTGCCCAGAGATTGCTTTCCAACCTCCAGCCAGCTTGCTTCTCCTGCCTCTCCACCCCGCCCCTCCTGTGTGGCCTGCAGGAACGCAACAGATGGCGGCAGGGGACACAGGCAAGCCTCCCTGTGTCCGCCCACCATCTTGGCTGGGCTAATTTGCATACAGCCACTCTGATTGGCTGGTGGGCGTGGCTTACCCCCATCCCAGAGAAACGGTTAATTTTAATATTACGCTTTTATTAGTTAAGATAATTGAAACTTTGTTGCCTTGAACGGAGGCCACAGCCAGCCTAGGCAGGCAGCTTCCTCTATCGCCTGGGCAACAATGCCTCCTGTTTGCTCTACCTCTGTGGCTGCCAGCCACCATCTTGGTTGGGTTAATTTGCATATAGTGGCTCTGATTGGTGGGCATGACTTGAGATGTAGCAGAGTGACACAATTAGCATATTACTCTTTTGTCAGATTAGATGCTTGCTGTACTAAATAGGTTTATAGTTCACCTGTGTTTGGCAGGAACAAGAGTGAACCACTCAATCCAAGGGATTCTGCTACCTCTTAGCTCTGGAGTGTAAAAAACAAAGGCTAGAGCAAATACAGAAATACAGGTGGGGGTGGGGGAGTGAGCATATAAATAACAGCACTTATATGCCAGGTGCTTTTGATTCTATTTTGTTTAATTTCTAGACCAACCTTGTGAAGTAGGTGATACTATCCCCACTTTATAGATGGTGAAATTTGGGTTCCAATGGATTAAATAACTTGCCAAAGATCACACAGTGAATGATTGCTAAGTATTAGTCAAATGCTAAAACCTATGTTCCTACCATGCCACACTGACTAGCTATCATCTAGCCCCTCATGATCCACGGACCACTATCCCAGCCTGGTAAGAGGAGACAGAGAGAGTTGTAAATAGCAGCAAGCATCCTAAAGGTGACCCAGTGACAAGTCCATGAATTGGTGTCCAAAAGGAGGTAGTGAAGCATCCCAGAAAACCACGTCGCCTCACTTCCAGTGCAGGTCTAGCCTTTCTGGTCTCATTGTCAGGGCTAGTGAACTGCTCCGAGTCCTCATCACAGAGTCTGCCTTCTCTCATATAGAGGGATCTGTGGAATGCAGAAGTATTTTAAAAACCAAGTCAGTGTAAAACCTCACCACGGAGGTACTGTCATGTTCCTAATGACTAGGAAAAGTAATGAAAAAGCTCAATCCTGTTGCTGTAGAAGCCTGGCAGTATCATAGCACTGTAAGAAAATCATGTTATCAGAGCTGCAATCATTTCCTTTTACCAAAAGGGAAACTGCAATGCAGAAAAGTAAGTTAGCCCTGACCAGTGTGGCTTAGTTGGTTGGATCATTGTACCAGAATGTCACAGGTTCGATTCTTGGTCAGAGCACATACCTGAGTTCAGTTCGGGTCCCTGTCGGAGCATGTACAGGAGGCAACCTATTGATGTTTCTGTTACACTGATGTTTCTCTATTCCTCTCTTTCTAAAAATCAATGAAAACATATTTTCGGGTAAGGAATAATAATAATAATAATAATAATAATAATAATAATAATAAAGAGTCTGGCCAGTGTGGTTGAGCATTGACCTATGAATCCAGAGGTCACAATTCAGTTCCAGTCAGGGCACATGCCCAGGTTTCAGGCTCGATCCCCAGTGTAGGGTGTGCAGGAAGTAGCTGATCAATGATTCTCATCATTGATGTTTCTATCTCTCTCCCTCTCCCTCGCTCTCTGAAATCAACAAAAACATATTTTTTAAAAAGAGAGAGAAAGAAGAAAGGTAAGTTATCCGGGGTCATACAGAGCCAGGACCAGAGCCCAGGTTTTTTAACTTTTGCTATGCCACCAAAATCAGTACCAAAATGTGTAGAGCTGCTGCGCTTGTCTGTGAAGCATTTTGGGGTTGGTCAAAGAGTGAGTGTTCTATCCGCACAGTCTCAATTCCACCCCCTCTACCCTCCTCTCCCTCCCCCCACCCCCGCCGCCACTTCCCACCTCCAGCCCAGGCTGCAGAATTCTAGGTGCTAAGGAAATTCACTAGCACAGAGGAAAGGACTTAGACGCCAGTTAGGCCGGGGCTCATTCCCAGCTCAGCTCTGACATTTCCTGAATAACCTTGGACTCACTTTACTCCTCAGGCCTCTAGCTTTTTCATCTGTAAAAGGGGATGATAATTTTATTAGATAATATACAAGTGATTTTAACCTATAAAACTATTCAAATACCTGCTGTTGTTTTTACTACCACTGTTATTATTCAGTGAAGAAACTGAAGCCCAGAAAAGTAAGGCCTCACAGCTCATTAGTGGTGGAACCAGAACTTGACTCCAAGCTGTTGATCCAATTCAGTTAATTATATTCAAGAACCTCTGAGAGGCAACCTAGGGAGCCTTGAGGAGAGAGAGAAGCAAGGCTAAAGGTCGGATTTGGGTTTGAGGTAGGGGAAGGAAGAATGGCTGAGGAAATACCTGAGCAGAGCTCGCCACAGACTGTGTGTTCAGGTCCCTGTTCAATCCCCATCATTACAGAGTGGCCTTCAGGCAGTTTATGAAGATGACACATACGGCCAAGATTGGGTGTGATGAAGAGAATACCCAGCTCAAAGCTGGGGCCAGTCTTGCTTTTGTCCTCTTATGATATGACTTTTATGTGTCACTTCACCTCTGGCTTTAATTTCCTAACCGGTAATGGGGATAAAAATCCAGCCCCACCTACCTCCATCTACGGTTTTGAGATTCCCATGGATATGAACATGGTTTATCACTGATGAAGCCAGCTTGTGGGAGCAGGGCTGGCAGGTGGTGTGGCCAAGTTTCTCCCCATCTACCCGGGAGTGACCCACCCTTAACTGTCCCAAGTCCACTTCCTGCCACCTGGTGCCATCAGTCCACCTGGCTATCCACCCACACCTCACAACCCCAACCCTTCTGTGCATAGATATATGGGCTCGGACTCCAACACATGTATATGTCCTCACAACAGAGCTTCCCAACAGGATGCCTGCACAAGTAGCAGTCCTTTAGCTTTCCATTGGCTGGCTGCACCCCTGTCAGGTGCAGGAATATTGTGGGCAGCCTCACCTATCACCCCTGTGTGACATAATTTTTCATGTTCTGAAACTTTAAAAAATATTGGGTACATAGAATTCACACATGGAATTTACAGTTTACCTGAATAAATACCCATACTTATTAACAAATGTGCACATGCATAAACACATGTGCAGACATCAGGTATGCACTCACAGGTCACTTTCCCTCTGTCTCCATAACAGGCACTCCATTACTCACCAGTTCTGGGTCAGAAGGAGAGTAAGGCAGGCCTGGCCCTGGGCCTTCCCAGGTGATGTTCCCAGACCCCTGAAGTGAGTGAAGGTGGCTCTGTCGGAGACACCCTCCCACTGGGTTGCACCACTGCTCCCCATGCTCCCCTGGAATGTCCCTCAGCAGACCCTGACACCCACTAGCATGGCTGCTCTCACCTTCCCTAGAGGCCGAGGCTTAGATGGCCTGTCCCGTTATCTCCTGGTATGTCCTCGTCACCTCCTCGGCTTTCAAGGTAAGGTGGGTGAGGATGTGATGAAGGCTGGAGAAGTGCAGGTGGAACTGGGCTTGTAGGTCCAGCTGCCCCAAGACCTCCTCGCCCTCTTCTGTCTCTGCAGCTTCGTTCTCAGCCGCCTTGGCTCCACCACCTGCCATCTTGATCTGCCCCTCCTTCCGGGGCAGCAGTCCATGTTCCACATCCACGCGGATGGCCTTGAGCATGGTGAAGTAGTTGTAGAGACTGGGGGCTCCAGCCTGGGCCTCACCCCCGTGCGTACTTGGCTGCATGTCCCGCAGAAGGCTGGGGAACATCACCACCTGCTCCATGTTCTGCACCACGGCCGAGTACCGGTCCATGACGGTCAGCAGGCAGTTCTTGGGGTAGCGCGTGGTGAGCACCTGCATGGTCGCTTCCTCTGGCACCCTGAGTCCGGCAGACTGCCCAGCACTGTTTCCACGCTGCTATTTTTAACGTCGGGGTGTGATGACAGTTTGACAGGCTGCCAAGGCCCACCTGGAGGGTCAAAAACACAGCCCAGTTTTAGGCTAATCCCAGTGCTTGGGCCCCAATGTCTGTATTAGGCGATCTATCTGCCCAGGGACTGACCTGCCAGCCTTCTGCATGTCATTTCAGCACCCCTGACCGCCTGGGCAAGAGCCTGGCTCCTCCTCCTTCAGCTCATAGGGTCAGTTACAGGGAAGCTTTGCTCTTTGGCAACTAGTGCACTTGACCTCAGGGCAGCCACTAATTCCTTCAGGTCACCTGAGACCAAGCTGCCTCTTGCTGCCTACTTAAAGCAGCCTCCTAAGGCACAGCTCCCTTCTTCCACCTGGGGTGCCTCGGCTGTAGCATGAACAAGGGGGGTCATGAAAAGAAAGCACTAGGGAGGTGCATAGGGAGGGGCAAAGAGCACTGAAATAGGAACCAGAAGCCCAGTCCTGCAGTTTCCTTGTGTGTTTTGGTTTTTCTTTATTCAACACTTACTCAGCACCTACTCTGCATCCATTTCTGCACTAAACTCTTTCATAAGTTATCTCATTTGATCTTCACCACAACCCTATGATGAATACTTAATCTCAATAAGAAAGCTGAGGTGTAGATTGCTGAAGGAACTCGCCCATGGTCCTATTGGAGCTGGGATTCCAGCCCAGGACCGCCTCTCTCCCCCCTCCGGTCAGTGCCCTAGACCATGTGAGGTTGAACGAATTACACAAGGTCACTGGATCTGGATCTTTATCTGTAAATTTGGGGTATTGTTGTGAAGATCGAATAAAAGAAAGCTAAAGAAAATGCTTTGTAAGCCACAAAGCACAGTCCCAAATGTATTATCTGGGCAGATTCTAGATTCATGCTCAGGTCCCTTCCAACTCTGACCTGTAATTCCCATGCTTCCTCTTTACCACTGGCCTAGTCCTTTGGCCAAAGTCTTGGAAGATAATAATTCTTTTCACGGCCACATGACCACAGTTACCAAACTGCATTTGCTATCCTTACTTAGGAGAGAACTAGGAAAACGAGGCTCAGAGGCAGGCTCAAAGCTGCGCTACAAGCTTGTGTCAGAGTCAGAGTTCTGATTCAGCCACCTGCTCACAACACCTCAGGCGGAAAGATCTCTAGGTACCTTCTGCCCAGCAGGGGAGGAGAGAAGAGAGCACAGGAAGGTGAACTTGTCTCACCTAAGCGACTCTTCTTTTAAAAATATATTTTATGGATTTATTACAAAGAGGAAGGGAGAGGGATAGAGAGTTAGAAACATCGATGAGAGAGAACACATCGAACACACTTCCTACTGGGGATGTGCCCATAACCAAAGTACATGCCCTTGACCGGAATCGAACCTGGGTCCTTTCAGTCCGCAGCCAACGCTCTATCCACTGAGCCAAACCGGTCAGGGCTTTTTATTTTTTAAATTGATTTCAGAGGGGAAGGGAGAGGGAAAGAGAGATAGAAACATCAATGATGAGGGAGAGTCATTGATCGGCTGCCTCCTGCATGCCCCACGCTGGGAACCAAGCCCACAACCCAGGCATGTGCCTTTGATCAGTCCACAGGCTGACACGCTATCCACTGAGCCAAACCAGCCAGGGTTCACCTAAGCGACTTACTCTCACCCCATGGCAGGAGCCCCTCTGCATCCCTGGGATTGATAGTTACCCACTCGCCTACCTCCTTCCACTCCTATGGCCTGAGCGCTGAGAAAGTTCCTCTTTTTTTTTTTTTTTTTTTTTCATATATTTTATTGATTTTTTTACAGAGAGGAAGGGAGAGGGACAGAGAGTTAGAAACATTGATGAGAGAGAAACATGAGAGAGAAACATTGATCAGCTGCCTCCTGCACACCCCCCACCGGGGATGTGCCCGCAACCAAGGCACATGCCCCCGACGGGAATCAAACCTGGGACCCTTCAGTCTGCAGGCCGACGCTCTATCCACTGAGCCAAACCGGTCAGGGCAGAAAGTTCCTTTTTATGTTGAACTGAATTCTACCTCCCTTTAGTTCTTCCCCATTAAGTTATAATATTCACCCCACCCCCAAATCACCGGTCTTAACTCTGTTTCACACAACAGAGTGAAAAACCATTTCCCAGCCTCTAACTCACTCCATGTCCACAACATGAGGCACAGAACAATAGTATATCCCTTTTCAGATAAGGAAATGGAGACTCAGAAAAGGGGAGGTAGTGGCCCAAGTTTTCAGACGTGGGAGAGGGAGGCTCAGCCCAGCTCTCTGGGCCTCAGAGGAGAGCAGTTGCCCCTCTGGCCAAGCGGCCTTTGAGGGCTGGCTGTGTACACAGCTGCAGGTGACCTGGGTTCATCCTGCATTGGATAGTGAGTTGGCCTTGCCTCTTCAGAACAGAGAGGACAGCCAAGTTCAGGCACCTGCTGTGTCCCTTTAACCCTTTCTGTACTGCAGGTTATGGAGTGGAACAGAGTATGGCCAGCCTCCCTCTGGCTATGTGGCCCTGGGCTAGTGGTGCTCCTCTCTGAACCTCAGCTTCCTCCTATGTCCTAATAACAATCAGAGCATTGGTATTGGCCACTGGTTTGCTATTCTAAGCAAAGGACTTGGAACAGAACTCCATCCTCCCAATAATCATATGTAAATCGTGTTCTCCATTTACAGAGGAGGAAATTGAGGCCTCAGAGCACACATTATTAGCTGAAGGCAAGGAGGAGTTGGGGTGAGTAATAATTCCTACCCATGGATCGTTGTGAGGTTTGGAGATGATGTTTGTGAAATACCTGGTATATTGCGAGACCTCAGTGCATATGCACTGCCTCCCACCACTTCCCCTTTCCTACACTCTGCTTCCCAATTCCTCCTGCCCGGCTCCACCCCAGGACTTGCTGTACACATTTCGGTTCAGCTCACGTCTATCCTGGTGCCCAGAACTGCAAATACTCTGCAGATTCTGAGCCCCAGTGTCCACGGCTGTAAAGTAAAAGGTTTGCAGAACTCTGAAGGGAAGGCCCTGCCAGGCCTGGTTGGGTAACTCCTTCTGAATCCACAGGCAGCTCCCTAAGAGCATTGCCCTGCCTTAGTGCTGGCACTTATAGCCCAGCCCCACCGTCACCGACTCAGAGCTGGAAAACATGATGTCCCCGTTCCGAGCACAGGGCTGGGAGAGCTGACTCTGGCACGATGGGCCGGGCAGGCGCACACTGCACGTGGCAGCCTCCTTCCTCTTTTACCCAGTGACCGAGAGCCACCCGGCCCCTATGGGCCAGCCACCCCTGCCTCATCGATTCAACAACAGAGCTGAGCTTTGTTAGGGCCTCTCCAGCTCAGACTTTGGGGAACTCCACCTGAGCACGTGGCCCCTTCGCCCCACGGCGGCCCCTGCCCTTGTGTTTGCATGCTAAAGCCGGTCTATCCCCAGACTTGTTGCTGGACCCTGCCCGGAAGGATGGAGTGAGTGAGCAAATGGGTGTGTTAGTGAAAAAGGGAGCGTGTGAACAAACTGATTATTGGGGGATAAATGAGTTGTGTGAACGAATGAAGGCAGAACTCTCCGGTTGCCCTGGGAAGGAGGGAGAGGTCAGGGCCGCCCAGCCAGCAGGCTACGGACAGAGACTGCCCCCACATCTGCTTGGCAGATGGGAGGCCCTGGATAAAATTTTGTTGAATCAGCAGCTGCCAGCCATCTCGGATTAGAAGACAGAGAGCAGGGATGTAAGGGGAGAGGCTGGACTCATTCAAGTCCTCTGAGTGGAGAGTGGGGATTGGGGAAAGCAGAAAAGGGAGGTGGGGGCTTCTCAGAGGCTGCTGTGGTATAGGACCCAGTGGACTCAGATGTCCCTGCTCTCCAGTTGCCCCATCCCAGGGTTGGGAGGTTATCTGGTCCACCTGGGCACCGCAAGTGGGGAATCCTGGCAATGGAAGGGAGGGAATTAGCAGGAGCTGGATTACACCTTAAGCGTCATTCAGTATCCCCAGTGTTCTCTCCTGCCCTCAGGTGGGGGAAACTGAGGCTGGGTGAGGCATTTTACTGGGATGGCCTCCACAGAGCTGCCAGTGGCCTCACCCTCAAGGCATCTGCATGGCCCACGTTGGACAAGTGGAACTGATTCCAGATAGACTGGAGTCAAGGCCCCAAGGCCGGGCCAGGAACACCATGTGAATGTGGTGCAAGGATTAAGATGATTATGTCCTGCCCCAGGGCTGCCCGTCTCCAAGCAACCTGGCTGGGCAAGGACCCAGGCAGCTACAGAAGGGACTCAGACAAAGGTTGCAGCAAGTTTTCTAGTTCTAAAACTGAATTTTAGCCCCAGCCAGTTTGGCTCAGTGGATAGAGCATCGGCCTGCAGACTAAAGGGTCCTGGGTTCGATTCTGGTCAAGGGCACATACCTCAGATGCATGCTTATCCCCGGCCCTGGTCGGGAGGCAGCCAATCCATGTGTCTCTCTCACATCAATGTTTCTCTCTGTGTGTCTCTCCCCCTCCCTTCTATCCTCTCTAAAAGTCAATGGAAAAATATCTTTAGGTGAAGATTTAAAAGGAGAAAGAATTTTATACACACATATCACCTGATGTAGATGGTCCTCAGGCTGTTTTTCTTCCCATTGTCACTCCAGTCCTGACCTACTGGGTACACATGGGCTCAAGGGTCAGGAGCTGCTCCACCTCCTCCCTCCTGTCACTGAGGCCCTGGTGGGCCAGGAGGAAGGCCAGAGAAATCAGGACACGGTCCCTGCCATCTAGAACTTGGCTCTCTCTGTCACCCAGGGGACCTCATGGATTGAGAGCCTACTGTGTGTCTGCACTGTGCTGGACCTGGGACTATAACAGGGCATGAGAGGTACCTTGCAGTTGGCAATTTGTATCTAGTGAGAAGAGCTACAACAAACATGTACAGATGAGTATGGTAAAATCACATTGTGACATGTACTGAGAAGAAAATAAAGTGAAATAATGCGTTAGAACCTTGCTACCGCCAATGTGGTCTGCAGATGGGCGGCAGCAAATCACCAGGGAGCTCATCAGAAGTGCAGATTCTCAGGGCCTGGCCAGGACTTTCAAATCAGAGACTGCATTTCAACAAGATCCCCAGGGAATGCCTATGGCCAGGGAGTCAGGAATTCACTCCAAACCAGCAATTATTATCCCAGGGGAGAATCAATATTTGTGTTGAGACCTGAATGTTCTCAGCTTCTGAAAGACCTGTCTTCCAGGCAGCAGGAACAGCCAGTGCCACTAAACATACAATATTCTCCCTAAAGGCACACCTAGCTCACCTGGTGACCTAGCAAGTCACCCGACCTCTCCAGGCCTCAATGATCCTGGAAAATTGAGGAGTTGGACTAAATAGAGGCTCTTTTAAGATTTCAAGAAAAAAGAAAAAGAAAGAAAAGGGAAGGGAAGGGAAGGCAGGGGAAGTAAAATCACCTGAATGGAAAATTTGGGCATCAAAAGTTAAATGACTGCCCCAGCCAGTTTGGCTCTATGGTTAGAGCATCAGCCCATGGACTGAAGGGTCACGGGTTCGATTCAGGTCAAGAGCACCTACCTGGGTTGCAGGCTCCCTCGACTCCCCCCCACACAGACAAACACACACACTCACACACTCCTCCCTCACCCTCTCAACCTCGCCCCCTGGCATATGGGAGGCGACCAATCAATGTGTCTCTCTCACATTGCTGTTTCTCTGTCTTTCCCCCACTTTTCCACTCTCTCTGAAAATCAATGGGGTAAAATGTCCTCTGGTGAGGATTAACAACAACAAAAAAGAGTCAAGGGACCAGCTAAGAAAGCTATTAGCGGGAGTGTCAGGCCCCCCCCTTTGGAGTCCTCAGGTCACCCCAGGAGGTCCAGGCTTTTTCTGTGACTCAGAAATATGGGTATCTCTGCTGTTCTGAGAATCCACTGCAAGTTCTGCTGATACAGAGACTATGACTAGAGGGCCGGAGGGGACCCAGAAAGCTGGCAAGTCTTGGGTCCAGCCACTCCTCCCTGTCCCACCCCTCCCCAAGTTCTGGGAACACTCAGTGCCTCTTCCAGCTGATGCAACAAGCTCCCAGGGCAGCCTCAGGGCGCCGGGCTGGCCAAATTGTTGAGAGAGGGACCCACATGTCAACAAAGAGCCCCTCAGTCAGACAGGAAGGCTGGATTATCGGAGCTGCATATCCTCCAGAGATCCTGCAACCGAGCCTCTACTTTATGGACAAGGAAACCTGAGCGTCCAAGTTATATTTCCAATCATGTTTTGTTCATGCCCCTGGAGGGACTTCACCTTCCATTATATCAGTATAAGGCTATGATACTTTAAAACTCTGTACAAGACTAGTCACCCATACAGATAACATGTCTGTCTCTCCTTTACCTGGGAGCCCCAGAGGGCAACAGATAGGACAGACTCTGCCCTATGGCCCCAGAACCCCAGCAACTCAGGGAAGTTTCCTTAGATGGTTGATTGAAAGGATGAAGAAATGAAAATTGTGGGAATTTTGTCCACCTTTGGTGTGCTCCCCAGATATTTTCTCACTCCTTTCATTTTTTTCTCTCTCTCTCAACAAAGTTTTACAGAGCTCTTTACAGAGAAAACCTGGCCACAGGGAGGGGAAGGGTGGGGTGAGAGGCTGCCAAAGCCAGGCCCAGGACTCCAGAGAGCTCAACTACGATGGCCTTGGCTCAGCTACCTCCTTCTGGGGGGCTCCGTGAGTCACCTGGGGATGGGGTGGGGGGGTGTCCTACTCTGTGCAAAAGGCTGGCCTCCAGGCTTGCACCTAGGCCAGGGTCCAGGAAGTGTCTGAGCGTCCTCTCCCTATTCTGAGTGAGTGTTTGGTGATAGCTTGGTAGGGGAAGAAGGCCATGAGCTCATACACAAAACTTAGCCTATGAACACCCTTCTTCCAGGCCTTCTCAGGGCTTCCAGCCCTCAATCGACACCCAGCCATCTTTGGGGTTTCCTTTCCTTTCCAGCCGGGGTTCACAGTGACTCATGCTCTGGCTTCTCCATCCAGTCCTCCATACACAATCAGTCTTCCTTTGGTATAAGAAGGAACCCCCCTCCCTGGCTCAAATACCTTCAATAGCTCCTGCATCAGCTTCCTATAGTTCTGTAACAAATTACCACAAATTTAGTGGCTTAAAGCAACACAGATGTACCAGCCAGAATGGCTCACTTGGTTGAGTGTCATCCTGTGTATACTAGGGGCAGGAATGGGAGGCGAAAGAGGGGGTGGAGGGATGCCCCGGTGGGGCACATATCTGGGTTGTCGGTAAGGATTAAAAACTAAAAAAAAAAAAATCTTTAAATGTATTAGTCCCAGAGGTCAAAAGTCCAAAATGGGTCTTCCTGGCCTCAAATCAAGTATCAGCAGGGCTGTGTTCCTTTCTGGAGGTTCTAGAAAAGAATCCATTCCCTTGACTTTTCCAAATTCTAGAGGTTGCCAGTATTCCTTGATCTGAGGTCCCTTCCTCCATCTTCAAAGCCAGCAACACCTTCTCATATTGCCATCTCTATGGCTCTCCCTCTTCCAGTTACAAGGGCTTTTGTCTTCACATTAGGCCTGACTGGATAATCCAGGATAATCTTCCCAACCCAAGGTCAGCTGATTAGCAATTTTACTTCCACCTGCATCCTCATTCCCCTTTGCCAAGTCGCCTAACATATTCACAGGTGCCAGGGATATGGACATTGACATCTTTGGGAGCCATTATTATTGTACCCATCACACTCCTCATCCCTTTCAACTTGTGTTTACTAACACATGCCACGACACTTCTTTACATGAAATTTTGCACAGAAGCTCAGTGGAAAAGAAATTGATTTGCCTGAAGCAGGATGAGGGGGGCTATAGCTGACCATCTTTCATTAGCCCTAGGGTTACCTCCAGAGAACCCAGAGACTCCACAGAGCACCACAGGAAACCCACCAGCCACGATGCAGTCCAAAGTCTTGCCCTAGCCTTTCTGGCTTTATTCTCTGCCAGCAGGACAACAACCTGAGCCCAACCTCTGGGCCAAGGCTCTGAGCTGGGCAGGAGGGACACCCAGATTCACAGTCCCTGCCCCC